>RCUC01085466.1:0-63406 GCA_003697995.1 Taxidea taxus jeffersonii
AGTCAGATTTCCTCCATGAGGACATTCCTCAGGCCTTCAAATAGAATCGATTCTTCTTTTCCTGATTTAAATGATACTTCACTGCTTTTATAATGCATTCACCACCATGTCAATTGTGACTCATATGTGTCTTGATTGTAAAAGTCTTGACTGCATATTAAGTCACCAATCATGTCATGCGTCTTTCTGAGAAACTGATTACAAACTGAGCTAGATCCTGCTACAATAACTGCTTGATGAGTGTTTCAATCTCCTTACTGGTTCTGGGCCTGTTCAGGTTTTCTTTTTCTTCCTGGTTCAGTTGTGGTAGTTTATATTTCTCTAGGAATGCATCCATTTCTTCCAGAATGTCAAATTTGTTGGTGTAGAGTAGCTCATAATATGTTCTTATAATTGTTTGTATTTCTTTGGTGTTGGTTGTGATCTCTTCTCTTTCATTCATGATTTTATTTATTTGGGTCCTTTTTCTTTTCTTTTTGATATGTCTGGCCAGGATTTTATCAATATTATTAATTCTCTAGCTAGAGAGTTGGGTTTTCCACATATAGTATCATATCATCTGCAAAGAGTGATAGTTTGACTTCTTCTTTGCCGATTTGTATGCCTTTAATTTCTTTTTGTTGTCTGATTGCTGAGGTTAGGACTTCTAGTACTATGTTGAATAGCAGTGGTGATAATGGGCTTCCCTGCAATGTTCCTGACCTTAGTGTAAAAGCTCTCAGTTTTTCTCCATTGAGAATGATACTTGCGGTGGGTTTTTCATAGATGGCTTTGATAATATTGAGGTATGTCCCTCTATCCCTACACATTGAAGAGTTTTGATTAGGAATGGGTGCTGTACTTTGTCAAATGCTTTTTCAGCATCTATTGAGAGTATCATATGGTTTTTGTTCTTTCTTTTGTTAATGTATTGTATCACATTGATTGATTTGTGGATGTTGAACCAACCTTGCTGCCCTGGGATAAATCCCACTTAGTCATGGTGAATAATCCTTTTAATGTACTGTTGGATCCTATTGGCTAGTATTTTGGTGAGAATTTTTGCATCTGTGTTCATCAAGGATATTGGTCTGTAATTCTCTTTTTAGATGGGATTCTTGTCTGGTTTAGGGATCAAGGTGATGCTGGCCTCATAAAATGAGTTTGGAAGTTTTCCTTCCATTTCTATTTTTTGGAACAGTTTCAGGAGAATAGGAATTAATTCTTCTTTAAATGTTTGGTACAATTCCCCTGGAAAGCCATCTGTCCCTGGGCTTTTGTTTGTTTGGATATTTTTGATGTCTGTTTCAATCTCCTTACTGGTTATGGGCCTATTCAGGTTTTCTATTTCTTCCTGGTCCAGTTTTGGCAGTTTATATGTCTCTAGGAAAGCATCCATTTCTTCCAGATTGTCAAATTTAAGTCTGGCCAGGGATTTATCAATCTTATTCGTTGATTTGTTCTATCGTTTTTTTGGTTTCTATTTCATTGATTTCTGCTTTGATCTTTATTATTTCTCTTCTCCTGCTGGGTTTAGGCTTTCTTTGTTGTTCTTTCTCGAGCTCCTTTAAGTGTAGGGTTAGGTTGTGTATTTGAGACCTTTCCTGTTTCTTGAGAAAGGTTTGTATCACTATATATTTTCCTCTCAGGACTGCCTTTGCTGTGTCCCACAGATTTTGGACCGTTGTATTTTCATTATCATTTGTTTCCATGATTTTTTTCAATTCTTCTTTAATTTCCTGGTTGACCCATTCATTCTTTAGAAGGATGCTGTTGAGTCTCCATGTATTTGGGCTCTTTCCAAATTTCCTCTTGTGATTGAGTTCTAGCTTCAGGTCATTGTGGTCTGAAAATATGCAGGGAATGATCCCAATCTTTTGATACTGGTTGAGACCTGATTTATGACCCAGGATGTGATCTATTCTGGAGAATGTTCCATGGGCACTAGAGAAGAATGTGTATTCTGTTGCTTTGTGATGGAATGTTCTGAATATATCTCTGATGTCCATTTGGTCCACTGTGTCATTTAAGACCTTTATTTCCTTGTTGATCTTTTGCTTGGATGATCTGTCCATTTCAGTGAGGGGCGTGTTAAAGTCCCCTACCATTATTGCATTCTTGTCAATGTGTTTCTTTGATTTTGTTATTAATTGGTTTATATAGTTGGCTGCTCCCATGTTAGGGGCATAGATATTTAAAATTGTTAGATCTTGTTGTTGGACAGACCCTTTGAGTATGATATAGTGTCCTTCCTTGTCTGTTATTATAGTCTTTGGCTTAAAATTTAATTGATCTGTTATAAGGATTGTCACCCCAGCTTTCTTCTGATGTCCATTCGCATGGTAAATTGTTTTCCACCCCCTCACTTTCAATCTGGAGGTGCCTTCAGGTCTAAAATGACTTTCTTGTAGGCAGCATATTGATGGGTTTTGTTTTCTTATCCATTCTGAAACCCTGTGTCTTTTGTTTGGGGCAGTTAGCCCATTTACATTCAGGGTAACTGTTGAGAGATATGAATTTAGTGCCATTGTATTGCCTGTAAGGTGATTGTTACTGTATATTGTCTCTGTCCTTTCTAATCTAATAATTTTAGGGTCTCTCTTTGCTTAGAGGACCCCTTTCAATATTTTCTGTAGAGCTGGTTTGGTGTTTGCAAATTCTTTCAGTTTTTGTTTGTCCTGGAAACTTTTTATCTCTTTCTCTTTTCAATGATAACCTAGCTGGATATAGTATTCTTGGCTGCATGTTTTTCTCATTTAGTGCTCTGAATATATCATGCCAGTTCTTTCTGGCCTGCCAGGTCTCTGTGGATAAGTCTGCTGCCAATCTAATATTTTTACCATTGTATATTACAGACTTCTTGTTCGGTGCTGCTTTCAGGATTTTCTCTTTGTCACTAAGCCTTCTAAACTTTACTATTAGATGATGGGGTGTGGACTTATTCCTATTGATTTTGAGGGGAGCTCTCTGCACCTCCTGGATTTTTATGCTTGTTCCCTTTGCTATATTAGGGAAATTCTCTACAATAATTCTCTCCAGTATACCTTCTGCTCCTCTCTCTCTTTCTTCTTCTAGTGGAATTCCAATTATTCTAATGTTGTTTCCTCTTATGGTATCACTTATCTCTCAAATTCTCCCCTCGTGGTCCAGTAGTTGTTTGTCTCTCTTTTGCTCAGCTTCTTTATTTTCTGTCATTTGGTCTTCTATATCACTAATTCTTTCTTCTGCCTCATTTATCCTAGCAGTAAGAGCCTCCATTTTTTATTGCACCTCATTAATAGCTTTTTAAATTTCAACTTGATTAGATTTTAGTTCTTTTATTTCTCCAGAAAGGGCTTATATTTCTCTGGACAGGGTTTCTCTAATATCTTCCATGCCTTTTTCAAGCCTGGCTAGAACCTTGAGAATCATCACCCTGAATTCTAGATCTGACATATTACTAATATCTGTATTGATTAGGTCCCTAGCCTTCGGTACTGCCTCCTGTTTTTTTTTTTTTTTTTTTGGTGAGTTTTTCCACCTTGTCATTTTGTCTAGATAAGAATATATGAAGGAGCAAATAAAATACTAAAAGGGTGGCAAACACTCCAGGAAATTGTGCTTTAACCAAATCAGAAGAGACCCCAAATCGGAGGGGGGGGGGAGAGAGGAGGTAAAAAGAAGTTCAGAAAAGAGAAAAACAATTAAAAAAAAACACAAATAAAGAAAAAATATTTAAAAAAGAAAAAATATATATATATTAGACTGGTGACTAGAACGGGGTCACCCACTTAATTTTGGGAGTATTTTGGTCTCTTAGAAGAAACTACCTCCAACAATTTTAAAGAATGAAAAACATATATAAGGGTAAACACAATGAAGGGATGGAATATGACTATAAAGATGAAATTCTTTTTTAAATTTCTAACAAAGAGTTGATAAGATAAGTTGGTAGGGAGAATAAAAAATAAAAGAAAGTGGAGAGAACTTGCTTGGGCTCGAGACTAGATCCAGCCTGGTGCTAGATTTAGGGTGTATTTTGATCTATTAGAAGAAGTTGTACCCCAAATTTTTTAGAAGGAAAAACCCTATGTGTATACAAAGAATAAAATTAGATACAATGAAGGATAATATATGACTATAATAATAAAGGTTCAAAAAAGATTTTTTAAGAAAGTTATTAAGATAAACTAGTTAAAAATGTTAAAAGAGGAAAGGGTAAAAGTTAAAAAAATTAGCAGAAGAGAAAAAAAATTAAAAATTAGTTAACTTTGCAAGACTAAAGATTCATGGGGAGAAAGCCATGAGTTCCATGCTTTGCTTTCTCCTCCTCTGGAATTCTGCCTCTCTCCTTGGTAAGTGAACTTGGTCTTGGCTAGATTTCTTGTTGGTCTTTTGGGGGAGGTGCCTGTTATAGTGATTTTCAAGTGTCTCTGCCCCAGGCGGTATTGAACTGCCCTTACCAGGGGTCTGGATAAGTAATCCACTGGGGTTCGCTTTCAGGAGCTTTTGTTCCATGAACGCTTTCCATAGTTCTGGAGGATGGGAATGAAAATGGTGGCTCCCAATCTCTGGCCTGGAGGAGCCCAGAACTTGGGGCCCCACTCTTCAGTGCGCCTTCAGAGAAAAGAGCTTATTCCCTCCTGTCTCCCCAGCCTCCAGCCGCGCTTGGAGAAAATTGCGCTTAATCACTCCCATCTCACTGGCCTCCGGCTGCGCTCCGAGCTCACCCAGCCTGTGACCAAGCATCTCTGTCTCTGGCACAGAGCCCCACCTGTAGTCTCCAAATCCCACAGATCCCTGGACTCTCCCAGGTCGGAGTCTCCCCAGATCTTGGGGGGACCCCACACAGAGAGCACCAGCTCATGTCATGGATTATGGTTCAAGGTAACCCTGAGTTGAGAGCTCACTCCTCGGCTCTGTCTCCGTAGCTGGCTTCCTTGCTCTAATGCCTGTGAACTCTGGGACACTCAGACATGCTCGATCCTTCTGTGACCCCATGGGACCTGAGGCCACACTGTCCCCACGAGGTCTTCACCCCAGTTTAGCCTCTGGAGCGATGTCCCTCCATGGAGCAGACTTTTAAAAGTCCTGATTTTGTGCTCCATTGCTCCGCTGCTTGCCAGGAGCCAGCCCCTCCCCCTGTGGTCTATCTTCCTGTCATGTTGGATTCACTTCTCCACAGGTCTTACCTTTCAGAAAGTGGTCGATTTTCTGTTTCTAGAATTGTTGCTCTTCTTCTCTTTGATCTCCTTTTAGATTTGTAATTGTTTGGAATGGTTTGATAAGCTTTCTAGCTGACCTCTTGCTGCCTGATGTCATCTCAGCCTGCTACTTCTCCGCCATCTTGACTCCTTCCCTCCATTTTTTTATTTTATTTTTTAAAAAAGACAGATTTAGGATACAGTAAGAAATTACTAAGTTACATTTTTAAGAATCTGTCAAGTCTACAGTAATGGAATAAATAAATAAGATTTTTTAAAGTTCAATATTTATAGACATATTTATTTTAAAAAATGACTGAATTAGAAGATATTAAATAATGTTGATACATACCAGGAAGGGATTTAGACAAGGAAGGCATTTTATTTCACCACAAGAAATAAAAACCTTAGTTGTAAGTTTTTGACCACCCAAACCTTTAGGTCTTGTGGTGTTTTCTTGGGTCCAGAGGGTCCAGAAGACTTCAAACTTCATCATGGTTCTGAGCTGCAATAAATAAGATAGGAGTTGGAAAATTTTACTCTGTGACCCCACAGTAGTGTTAGAAAGAAAGCACTCTTAATAAGCCTGATATGTGAGGAGGCAAGGAGCAAAAATCCAAAATGGTATGGTTGCACTTTCTGAAAAACTGATAATCCTACTGACATTAAGGAAAGCTAAGAAAGAAAAAAAAGTGAAGTAAAATAAGGTTAATCCTCTCCTCTGGCTGAATTGGAATGCTTACAGTTTACAAAGTTAAAATTTCAAGTAAACACTGTATTTTCACTTCCATTCTTGTAGACAGACACAGTTTGGTTAAACAGCTGCCATACTTCACCTTGAATAAAGCTGTATGCCCATATATGGGGAAAAGGATCTTAGATAATCCCCTAATTTTATATCACTTAAGTCTTTGAATAGAGCATTAATGCTCTCACTGCCTGGCTATCTACAATGGCAAAGTGACCATAGGTTCTGACAATAATGAGAGGTTTCTCAGAGACACTAAAGAGTTTCTATTTCAACAGATAGTTATTTACTGAAAAGTCTAACAGACTTCAGCAGATGTGTTTGGATCAATTTCCCACTGTCAGTTTTCTTTCACAACTGTGTGGCAAGTGTCTACCCATTTCTTGCTGTCAGCACTCTAAATCTAGATTAGTTTATTTAAAATATGGACTCATTCTGAATAATCCATATAAGTTTTAGTGGTATTAAGAAACAAATGTCTGTGAATAAATAGAATGGATTTTCAGGATTAAATGGGAATATCCACAAAGAAAAAAAAAAATAAAAACAATGGGGGGAGACAAGGGGAAATATTAATATTGAAAAATAATAAAATGGCAATTGCAAAGCAGGCAGCTTCCCACCCATGCCACACGATATGCTTTCATTAAGGTGTACTCTTTCCTGTTGGTATGAGCAGCCCAGATGAAGAGAGCAGAAGCCATGAACTGTAAGGGAGCTGAGATGCAAGCCAGGCAGAAGGACCATCCAGATTCACCAGACACGTTCTCAGGCAGCTCTAGCTTCTGGTGGAGTAGCTCAGTTCCAGAAACATAACAACTCACTGAGCCCAGTGTGCACAGACCTTGGAGGAAAACAAAACATAACTAGGTAAGAGCATAGTAAGAGCTTTTCAGGCAACATGACAGGGCAAGAATGTGTGAATATTTAAGAATTATGACTCTTTGTTTCTATGGAAACAGGAAAAAGATAAAAGGTATGTATAATGACAAGACTCACCTGCAAGGAGATGGAGAATGCCTGTGGCAATGGTGGGATACAAACTCCCGCAAATGCAAGCACAAAATCCAATCACAGGACCAAAGCACATCAACTCTAGACAAAAAAAGGTGAAAGGAACTGGAAGGCTGAATATCTGATTTCAAAAATGGAAAAAAAAAAAGATATGTTACCACAATTTCAGAGAGTTTTTCACAATGACAGTTTCGGGGACTAAAGAGAGCCCTGTGCTGGGTTCCATGCTCAGCGGGGAGTCTGCTTAAGATTCTCTTTCTCCCTCTGCCCCTCTGCCCCTCCCCCTGCTTATGCTATCCCTCTCCTCTCTCTCTCTCTAAAATAAATTTTAAAATCTTTTTTTAAAAAAATGAGAAAGGAGTACTTAATATTGTGGATTCTTCTTTAAAGCACTTCGTTCAAACAGATGTTACCCGATAAAAGTAAAAGGACACAAACAGTTAACAATTACTGAGGCTCACTGTGTCAGGCACTGTTCTGCGCATGCTTTGTGTATTGATCTTCCATAAGGCCCAATGAAGGATTTATACATTTTATAAATGAGGGAACTGAGGCAAGAGGTACAGATAACTTATACAAGGTAACACAGTAAGTGGTAGATCCAGCATTTGAAGCAAAACCTTCCAGCTTCACATACAAATAAATCTATATCCTTATAGGATCTCAAGGCAGGAATAAGAAGTAAATAAATGTTGATTATGAAAGACCTATTGAAAGAATATACATAAAGCATAAAACAGAGTATCTCAACACTCAATAATTGGCAGCTTTAATTACCATAAATTTCCTCAACAACATGGGAAGATAGCTGATGACTTTACAAACCAACCCCTCCCATTTTTACATTATTTTAATTATTAGTATTGTCTTAATATCAACTCTAATCCAAATTCAACTTTCTAGGGCTCGTTTAACTTTTTTTTGTTTGTTTGTTTTTAAGATTTTATTTACTTATTTCACAGACAGAGATCACAAGTAGGCAGAGAGGCAGGCCAAGAGAGAGGGGGAAGCAGGTTCCCTTCTGAGTAGAGAGGCCCATGTTGGGCTTGATCCCAGGACCCTGGGATCATGACCTGAGCCAAAGGCAGAGGCTTAACCCACTGAGCCACCGAGGCGCCCCTAGTTTTATTTTTTTGAACTACACAAGTCTTTTCTCCAGTTTCAGTTTCCCTTCAAACTCTGTCAATAATAAACTTCTTCCTATATATTTGCAATACAAAATTGAATACCTTGAATAACATGGTTTAAGTTTACAGGCTGACATATGTGCAGATTTTTAGTAGAACAGTACTGTAAGTGTATATTCTATTCCTTATGATATTCTTAGTAAATATTCTCTCTTCTCTAGTTTACTTTATGTAAGAATACAGCATATAATACATATAACATACAAAATATGTTTCAATTGGCCATTTTATGTTGTTGGTCATACTTCTGATCAACAGTAGGCTGTTAGTAGTTATGTTTTGGGGGAGTCAAAAGCTACACGTGGATTTTTGACTGTGTGAAAGGGCCAGTGCTCCTAACCCTTACATTATTCCTACTATTTTCATTAGTATGACATCTATACTTTTGTTACTACTGCAGAAGACTGGATTAACATTTTTCATAGCCCTGAACTTTGACCATATAGAGCTTGTAATCAACTTTTTTCAAATATCCCCATCTGAACTCAGGTAACTGAAATGTTTATCTCAAATATAGGAATTTATTGTTTATCTAAATTTACTATTTGAGTACAGATTCTTTGCCTCTTTAGTTAAGTTTATTCCTAGGTATCCTATAGCATCGGGTGCAATTGTAAACAGGATTATATCCTCAATTTCTCTTTCTTCTGTCTTGCTTTTGCTGCATAGAAATACAACTGATTTCTGTGCATTGATTTTATATCCTGAAACTTTATTGAATTCTTGTATGAGTTCTGGCAGTTTTGGAGTGGAATCTTTTGGGTTTTCCACATGAAGTATCACATGATCTGCAAAGATTGAGAGATTGATTTCTTTTTTGCCAACTCAGATGACTTTTATTTCTTTTTGTTATCTGATTGCTGAGGCTAGGATTTCTAGTACTATTGGGAGTAGCAGTGGTGATAGTGGACAACTCTGCTCTGTTCCTGACCTTAGGGGAAAAACTCTCAGTTTTTTGCCTTTGAGAATGATATTCACTGTGGGTTTTCATAGATGGCATTGATGAAATTGAGGTATGTACCCTATATTCCTACACTGTGAAGAGTTTTGATCAAGAAAGAATGCTGTACTTTGTCAAATATTTTTCAGCATCTATTGATTGTAAATACAGCTATCCCCCGGCCCAGTAATCACACTACTGGCTATTTACCCTAAAGATAGAAATGTAGTGATCTGAAGGGGCACATGCACCCAAATGTTTATAGCAGCAATATCCAATATAGCCAAACTATGGAAAGAACCTAGATGTCAATCAACAGATGAATGGATAATGATGTGGTATATATATACAATGGGATAAAATACAGCCATTAAAAAAAAAAAAACACAAAATCTTGCCATTTGCAATGTTCTGGAGGGAACTAGAGGGTATTATGCTAAGCAAAATAAGTCAATCAGAGAAAGACAATTATCTTGTGATCTTTCAGATGTGGTGAATTTGAGAGGTAGGGTAGGGGGTCATGGGGGGAAGAGGGGGAAAATGAAACAAGATGTGACTGGGGAGGGAGAAAAATCATGAGACTTAATCTCAGGACAGAAACTGAGGGTTTCTGGGGATGGTGGTAGGGGAGGGATGGGGTTTCTGGATTATGGACATTGGGGAAGGTATGTGCTATGGTGAGTGCTGTGATTCATGTAAGTCCGATGATTCACAGACCTATACCCCCGAAACAAATAATACATTATATGTTAATTTATAAAAAGGTATTGGTTTCATCACATAAATCTCTTTACCTCAGAGAAGTTGGAAAGATCTTAGTAATTCATGGGCACAAACTTTAATTGCCTCTTTTTCCTGGATGTCACTGAAGGATGGGAGGAGGGAAAAAAACATTATTACAATGTGCACCATTCTGTTGTGGGGTGGGAGGAGAATATGAAGAGAAGATTCAGGGCTGGCTGATCATGATGCATTTACTTATCATCAAGAACAGAAAGTAAAATTTCTTTGTACATTAAAAACACAAAAAAATAAAAATTTACTCTTTAAAATGACCCACTAATGACATATTTTGGGGAGATCTATATTCATCCAATGTGTTCGCTGCTTCTCTCAACTTCCTATTTCCAATTTGGTAAGTATCTATCTAATTTTAAAATATATTGTTAACAGAACAGAGTTTACTGGGATACCACTTATTCCAAGTTGATGCAAAGTATTAACACATCTGAGTCAATAATAGACATACAAAATTGGCAAATTTATTTCCTTTTACCCCTAACTGTACTGCTGAGATCAATGTACTCATAGGTCTGAAACAGATCAATCCCTCTATTATGGTTTCTAAGATCAACAGATTATTCCATGAACTTCTTATTTAGTGTGAAACTTATGCATTTTGTGACCACATCAAATGACTCTGCAACACGAATAACAATGACTGCTTGTTGTTTTCATTATAAACATTTAACAAAATTCCCTTTCAGTAATTATTCTCTGAAATAAAAAGTGATATAGATAGATGTTCCCAGAGGACAACAACCTCTTTGGCCTTGAGTGACACACAGGATTCACTGATGCCTGATGAATGCCAGTGGTTCTCAGCAGTAGGCTTAAGTCATGGGCACAAGGAAGGAAAAGTTGGAGCAGTAAAATGAATGAGAATAGATATGCAAGAAGACTAGGAAGTGGAGAAGACAAAGACCTCAATAAATAAGAACTTTGATTTTCTTTGTCAAACCTACTCCCCAAACCACCCTCTTACCCATTTCAGTTAATGACAAATCCATCCTTCCAGTTCTATTCTTTCTAGTTCCATCCTTCTGGTTTTCAAATGGAGAGTAATTGTCTGTAGAGATAGCATGGCTTAGCTCTAAACCTAAGGGCCTGTGCTGTGATTTGCCTAGAAACCTGCCGAAGTCTCCAAAAAGTGTCCTTATCTCCCATTATGCCTTCAACTACCATTAGTTTTGGTGGATCATGTGACCCAAGGACTAGAGCACCTTGCACAGCTGCTTACACCTTTGTAAATCTTTCTCCTGTTCAAAGTCACACTTAAAACTAACAGATTTCCTGGACACTTCGTAAGTGGGTTGGAATAATACACCCAAATGAAGATGACATTGGCTCCAATTTACTCCTCTTTATATACTACATCAAAATATTGTTATTTATACATTGTACTCTTTTGACATATATAATGTCATTATTTTCTGAGTGAACATTGTGTCACTTCTCTCTTCATGTTGAAAGGTAAATATGAACACCTTACCACCGTGTTCAAAATATCTCACTGCTTGTCCTTAAAAGTAGAATAAAGAACAAAGTGCCTGACCTAGCCTCCAGACCCCATGTGAGCCCAACCATGTTGGTCTTTCTCATCCCATCTGGCTCCTCTTGCATCTCTTTGGATGCCAGCTACATTTACCACTTTTCTTTATGTGCTTCTCCAATGATCTAGCTCTGAGATCATCTAGGCCCTCCAAGGATGGACGGCCCTAAAGGTGGCAAATGTCTAGGTCATCACATTGTTAATGAAGACTCTAGAACATCCTCCCTGACCTATCAAAAGAGAATCTGCATTTTAGGAAAATTGCTAGGAGATTCACAGGCATTAATACTTGAGAAGCTTTGATATATGCCACCTCCCACTATGGTCCTTTGTTTTGTTTTCCCTTTCATTTTCCCTTGACCCCTGTGAAGTAAGATTTCTCACCTGTTTACAAATTAAAGCATGAAATTCAGTGTAGTTCTGGAATGTGAGCTGCACTTTGCATGAGAAGGACACCTGTGTTTGAGGTTCCCCTGAAGGGAATGTAGAACTTTGGCCTCATTAAAATCATGTATGATTGGCTCAGATGTGATCATACTAATCAAAGCACTCAGAGCATCAAGATTTATACATTGAAATTTACATAAATATGTCAGAGGTGTCATTAATAGTGGAAAATAGGGGCATAAAATATAATATCTATGATGACATGATGTTTATGACTTCAGAGTCTATAATGCCCTATGAGATACTGGACTTTTCACACATGTTCAAGTTTACAATGCCCAGAGGAACAATTTAGTTTTGTCCTAAAGGGAAGCCTTAGGTGCTATTGGGAGAATTTTAGTTCTTCATTTCTTCCTATTCTGGCAAAAAGCCCACAGTTGTACAACTGGCTGAGTCTTGTGCTTGAAACAAATTGGTATACACAACATTCTCCTGAGCTTGTTAAAGGAAGCCTCCAAAGTGAATCAGTGTGCAAGAAGTTACTACACATGTTATGGTCGTTTCAGTGCTACTGTATTTCTTATCTACTTTAGAAAACCTAACACTTCAAAAGAATTTTCTCAATTTCTTATAAGATATGGGTAAGAGAGAAACGATTACTATAAAATTCATTATTCTTTATATATAAATTTGATATACTCTTACATTTATAATAATTTTACATTGGGTTTACAAGAGCCAAAAAGCCAGGTGAGTAATGGAAAACAAATACTGAATAATTTACATATTAAATCTTAATGATTATCCTCTAGTAAGCAAAGTAGCTGTAAGACTGAATTACTCCCTTTAACAATGTTTTATTATTTTTTAACATATCTCTAAGGAATTTAAAAGTATTCATGAACCAGAGTGTTAAACAATTTAAACTGCACTTAAATAGCATTCCATAATGATTCTTACATCAGTAATCTTTGTGCTTATTCTGATTAAAAGCTCCATTACATTTAACTGATCACATTTTCTGACTTTTAAGACTTTTAGGTAAGTCAATTGTGTATTAACTCTATCCTATCTCCCACTTCTGGCAAGCATTTCATGGACTATTTATATACATGTAGCAGGAAATAGGCAGTAGGTGCTCCTTCACTTCTCTCTCCAGCATTTATAGCTTAATAAGTACCCACACAAACTGAATTTGAGATTGTCTTCATTATTTAGTGATTTGGAATTGCCTAGAAAGGAGTTTTTTTTTGTTTAAATAAAAATACCTTCATTGTGTCAAATTAGTAGCTTTGTTATTTATATCACCTGTATTCCACTCCATTCTGCCTCAATTTTATTCTGCCAAAACACTGGTAGAGAAAAGGTGTTCTCAAGTAAAATCATAAGGATTTCTAGAAGTCAGTCCTAATCACTGTTATAGCAAATGTAAAGCAACTTTTAAATATGAAAAACCTATCAGGCATTGCTAATATATTTATGAGCAAAGTTTGTGAAGTAAAATTTAGCCAGAAAATCTGTTACATACACATATTCCATAGAAAAATAAATATGGAAATTTGAATAAAAAAGGAAAGAAAACATTCCTATTGTTGACAACTTTAAACAACACCCAGGGATAAAATAAACATTTATCCCTAAACCCTGAGCCTTTACTTTTTTGTTGTCCATAGTCTTTCTCTGTTACATTCTTTTTTTCTTTTAAAGATTTATATCTTACAGAGAGAGCAGGTCAGGAGAACGGCAGAGTGAGAGAGAGAGAGAGAGAATCCTCAACCAGATGTCCCACTGAGTGCATAGTCCAATGTGTGGCTTAATCCCACGACTCTGAGATCATAACCTGAACTGAAATTGAAAGTCTGCCTATTAACCCACTGAGCCACCCAATCACCTCTGATAGATTCTTAATCCTTCTTTTTTGCTTGTCTTTCCCACACTTATCTAGCCATGCGTCTATTATTCTCTGCCTATTTCTGTTCCTGCATCTTGTGATCTTCACCCACCCAAACTTCACCTTCTTTTTTCTGTGTTCTCTCCATCCCTCTCTTTTGAAAATTTTTAATAAAGCAATATCAAGGAAAAATGTTCTATTTGTCCACCCACAGTAGACATATAACAAATGTTGTCCACACTCTTGGAATATTCATCTTGCTTCCCTTCTCACTGTTGTGCAATTGTTTCCCACTCATTGCTCATTATGCTCTGGCCTCCACTGCATCATGTGACAGAAATTGCTCTCACTAAAGCCATCTCTCAGTTTCCATGCTTAATCACACCTGTTCATTCCTTATCCTAACAGAGCATTTATTTTACTGATTGGTACCATAATTTCTTTTGTCCTTCTTGACTGTCTTGCTGTCTTTTTGTTCGTGACACTCATCTTGATCATTCTTCTCAGTATCCTTTCCTGGTGGCTTCCTGTCTTTATTTGCTGCCAGTCAGAACTATTAGTTTCAACAAGAAATTATTTTTTGGAATGGAATTTAACATGGAAATGCTGGGAAATTAAAGGAATCTGCTGAGAAAAAATGGGCAGGAACAGAAGTAAGCATGGCCATCTGACAATAGCAAAAATTATATTCCAACATTGAGTCCATGAGGGCTGCTGTCACAACTGCTTTGTGAGAATGTACTGTTCACATGGACAGTGTCACTGGTGGGGGTGCAGGGTGCATTTTCTGGAACCTTCATATTGTGCCTTGGCTGCCTTTGCAATTCAAATTATCTTTTGTCCTTGTCCCTTTTCGTCCCTCATTCCAAATTTCAGCTCTAGTGTGGGTGATGTGAGTTGCCAAACCTACATCATGTCCCCTCACCCTAGATGTCAGGGAGATAGGAAAGTCCACTGTAGCACTTTTGGGTCCTACAATGGGTATTAGAGTTTGCTGGCATCAAAATTATGTGGTAGAAAAGAGGATCAGTTTGGCTATCTAAGTGTCATATATATTCACTCCACTTTAATATACATTGTCTTTTTAGTTATTCACCATTCTCTTCACTTTATGTATTCTCCAATAGATACATCATACATAACTATGCCTTCAGTCTACCCCAGTCATTTTCAATTCATGATTTGCAGTAGACTCAAACTACAAAGTACACATGCACTGGATGTCCATAAACTGGCCACTGCATCTGAGTTCTCAATCAAATTTTGAAGAGAATCTACCCAGTTGCCAAATGATAATTCCATTCTTCAATGACTAACCCTGCAATGCATCTACCTTCTGAACACTTTCCATCTGTCTCTTCATCTTCCCATCAATCTCAATGTCATCTCATATGTAGATTACCCATGTCACATTGTTTGGTTCACTTAGAGTTCAAATAGAATACAGATTATTAGCCTTAATAACTGACTCACTAAATCAGTATCTACACTAAAACCTCAAATCTATATTTTGCATAAAACTTTCCCCAGAATATGTGATCTTGGGGACATTTTATGCAAAATATAGATTTGATGTTTTACTATAGGTTCTGGTTTGAGAACACTGAATAGTAGCAACTTTTTTACTAGTATTCCTGACCCTAATTTCAAACTCTCTGCAGCCCATTTTCTACACCTCCATATATTCATTTTAAAAAGAATCTACCAGTACTACTCTTTTCTCTTACTTTCAGTGCATGTTTATTCCCTAATGAATAATGTTCATGATCCTCCACATGCCATTTAACTCATTTTATTACTGACGCCCTTCAAGATCCTTTCCCCTTTACCCCATATCCACATTCCAAACATAAAATTTTCAAATTATGCAGATCCTATCCCACAAATTTAGGATGTACTACAATGTCCTTTGTTTTTCCAATTCTGTTCATTGCTGCACATTTTAAAAATTGAAATCATTGCACTCATTTCAAAACCCTCAAAATAGATTTCAATCAATTGAGAGGCAATACACAAAATTGAGATGGTATTTTGATGTGCATAATTTTATTTCAACTCTCCTTTCCATATTTTCATGTTATAAATTGAGTGACTTTTTTCTACTTTACTAAATTTCATTTCAGGCAACACGCATTGAGGATATGGAAAAGGAACATGGGAAAGGACTTGGAAATGCAACATTGCTGACAGATTTGATTCTCACAGGACTCACGTATGAGCCAAAGTGGCAAATCCCCTTGTTCCTAGTGTTCTTGGTTATCTATCTTCTCACCATTGTGGGGAACCTTGGTCTAATTGCTCTCATATGGAATGACTCTCAGCTTCACATCCCCATGTACTTATTTCTTGGGAGTTTGGCATTTGTGGATGCTTGGATATCATCCACAGTGTCTCCCAAGATGCTGGTCAACTTTTTTGCCAAGACCAAAATGATATCTCTTTCAGAATGCATGATACAATTTTTTTCCTTTGCAGTAAGTATAACAGTGGAATGCTTTCTGCTGGCAACAATGGCATACGATCGCTATGTGGCCATTTGCAAACCATTACATTATCCAGTGATTATGTCCAATACACTCTGCATCCGCTTGTTAATTTTGTCACTTTTAGGTGGCCTTCTTCATGCCCTAATTCATAGTTCTTTCTTATTCAGATTAACCTTCTGCAATTCCATCATAGTACATCACTTTTACTGTGACATTATACCATTGCTTAAGATTTCTTGCACCGATCCTTCTATCAATTATCTCATAGTATTTGTTTTTGCTGGGTCAATACAGATGTTCACCATTCTGATAGTTCTTGTCTCCTACACACTAGTTCTCTCTACAATCTTAAAAAAGAAGTCTCTAGAAGGCATAAAGAAAGCCTTCTCTACTTGTGGAGCCCATCTCTTATCGGTCTCCTTATACTATGGTGCTCTTTTCTTCATGTATGTGCGCCCCTTATCTACACAATCAGAAGACCAAGATATGATGGACTCTCTATTTTACACTATCATAATTCCTTTGTTAAATCCAATTATCTACAGTTTGAGAAATAAGAAAGTCATAGATTCATTGAGGAAAATATTGGAGAGAAATTCTTAAAATTCACATTATTATCTGCTCTCATTTCACTAGAATGACAAACTGTACATATTACATACTTGCTATGTGTTGATTAGGGTTCAGTTTTTGCAGTAGTAATTGTCCTAATGTTTAAATGACTTAAGGTGAGATTACAAAACAAATATATGTCAAAATATAGAGGTGATTTTAATCAAGTGTTCATGACAAAAATAATTTAAAAGGAAACACAATATTTCACATGCTTGCATGTTTCAATGTGGCTTCATAAATGCATTAAGCATTGAAATAGGGTAATTTCTTTAAAAAATAATTTGAATATGATATATCTGACAACCATACAGCTATGCACCACAAAGACTCCCATTACATTTATTCCACATTGAAGTCAGGGTTGTATTTCAGTGAACAGAGACCAAAAAGTATAATGAGTGATCAGATTTCAGGTTCAGCTCTGCTCTTCCTCTCTCACCACTGATTACCTACACCATTCTACTGTTATAACTGAGGTCTTCACACTAAGACTGCTCATTTCTGCCATTTCCTGTAATCTTGTTACTTCTTCTACTTCCTATTGATATTCTTACTTCCAAAACATTGACTAAATAATATCCCACTTCAGTAACTTTTTATGGATTGTCATACCTACCAGATTATTATATATGGCACATGTACCTAGAACTGTATATATATACATATGCATACTTTATTCATATATGTATATGTACAAAATGAATGATAATCAAAGATACCTACATACATATTATATAGATTGTGTATATCTCTGGCAGATTATATATTTGCTATGTGTTGATTAGTATGTTGTTGTTGTTATAAGTAAATTTTAAAGGTTTTATTTATTTATTTATTTGAGGAAGAGAGAGCACACAGGAGTGGGGGAAAGGGGTAGAGGGAGAATTGGACTCTCCACCCAGCAGGGAACCCAATGCAGGGCTATAATCCAGGACTCTGGGATCATGATTTGAGCCGATGACAGAACCAAATGAACTTAACCAACTTAGCCACCCAGATGCTACTGTTGTTGTTGTTCTTGTCATCTTCTTAAAGTAGGCTCCACGCCTAGTGTGGGGCACAACACTGGGCCTGATCTAATGACCCTGAGATCAAAACTTCAGCTGAGATCAAGAGTCAGAAACCCAACTGACTGAGTCACTTTGACGCCCCTGTGTTGACTAATTTTAAACAATTTTTGCAGTTATAATTGCCCTAGTGTTAATGACTTCAGTCCTAAGGTCATTTTATGGCCATCTTTAATATCTGTGTATGTTTGTGCACATATACACTTGTTCTCCCTGGCATTACTTGAGATTCGCCCCCCCCCCCAAACCTTGATTTAACTCTGAAGTCTCCTAAAACGCTCCTAATGGATTCTGTGTTATGCTGAAATGAGTTAATTGAAATCCTTCTGGGCTCTTTCTTCTTAGGTAGACAGTTTTGTTGATACAGGTCTTTCTACAAAGAATCCCTTCTCAATTGCACCCACCTTCACTTATAATTGAAATGGGTCCTTTCTTCAAGATCTATCTTAAATATTACAGCTTCCTTGATGTATTTCCAGATTACCTCAAAGAGGTATTGTTTGAGGCATTGTATATTTCCTTTATTCTTTTAGGTCACAAATGGTCTTGTGTAATACTTATTTTTAGCTTATAAACTTCCTTAGATTACACTTTAGAAATCCTAGTACTCTTCCAGTCTTTCACGATGTTTAGCACAGTGACTCAAACCCATGAGTTAGTAAATAACTATTTACAAAACATTTGTAAATTGAAAATGAAACTGACAGCACAAATATTTCAAATGAAGTGAGAATGAATCACTCATTCTCATACTGTAATGAGTCTTGGGTGATTACTAGGCCTGGAGTGCCTGGGATACACCACTTCACCTTCTTGAACTTCTTCCAGGACAATCACAAGTATCACACACCTAAAGTGAATTATTCTTATTCTTCTTATCATGAGAATTAGGTCCAGGGACAGAGTACAGCACAACTTCATGGAGAAGCTCTTCAATTAGGTGTTTGTTTAAAGATACAAAACAGGAAAGCATTTAAAACAAATATTAATATGTATTTCTGGAGTTTCTGATCACAAGATTAGACCAGGTCAACTGCTATGTGTTTGTTTCTCTGAGTGATACCTTCAAGTCCAGGGAAAGAGAGTGAATGCAGCAAAGTCCAGACATTCTTACTACTTTTCACTAGAGAATCCATGTTATTGCATAGGTCTGTGGTTTAATTCTTATTGTTATATAACATTCCCATTGTGCTGATTTTTTTTCTTAAATTATCTACATTTTTGCTTGCTCTTGTAAGATGATGACCCAAAGACTGTATTGGCAAGAAAAACAGCTGGTGTCTATTTCTTTTGTAACTATAAGATCTGTTTCCCCAGCTGGCTTTTTCTTTAAATGAAAAAGTTTACATCAATCCATGAGTATATGAGTGTGATGTATATACTGACTGGTCCTATATTAGGTTGGGTGTGTGTGGAATAGGATTCAGGGGGTCTCAGAAACTCAGACTTCCTGTGTAGACTTCTCTTGCTCATGTCTCATCTACAGATTTCACTGCCCTATGTCTCTTTTGTTAAATTCTTGACTAATTTATGTCTTTCAGAAATTCACTAAAATCTTCTGTTCACTAGTGTGTCCCCATTCTTTTTTCTATTACAGAATTTTTCACCTATATCATTTTTGACAATTCAGTGTCATGTTGGGAAGGACCAAAAATATATATCTCTGCAAAGCCCACATTTTAGACAAGTTATTCTGCAAATTTCTAAAAAGTAAACTATGAAATTATGTATGTATTTCTTAATGGATATTTACATGTAGAGGATGACATCACTATGTTAAGTTCATCCAGTTGTCTGGACTTATGCTGAAGATGGATTATCCACCCCTTTAAGTAATAATATTATAACATAAATACCCTTTCATATGAACATACTGATTTTCTTACTTGGAGATTTAAAAGAATTCATAGTTCCCCTTTCAGAATACATACATATACATTTTTTCTTTATCATGTTATACCCATTGAGATGTTGTTGACAACATTATGCTAAACTGTGCTCAAAGAATTAACACACTTAGGACTTAGGTAAAAACAAATACCAGGGGCACCTGGGTGGCTCAGTGGGTTAAAGACTCTGACTTCAGCTCAGGTCATGACCCCAGGGTCCTGGGATCAAGCCCCACATGCTTCCTCCTCTCTCTCTTTCTCTGCCTGCCTCTCTGCTTACTTGTGATCTCTACCTGTCAAATAAATAAATAAAATCTTAAACAACAACAACAAATACCAGTAGTGGGCAGCTAAGATGGTGGAGTAGTAGGAGGACCCTAAGCTTTCTTTGACCATGAAACACAACTAGATTAATAGCAAATCATTGTGAATACCCAAGAAATCTATCTGAGGATTGACAGAACAAACTGCACACAACTAGGGGGAGAAAACAGGGCATTATCCTGCAGGTGGGGGAGCAGAGCTGCAGTTTGGGGGAGAAAAGGATCATGGCTGCTGTGGAGGAAGGGAGCCCTTGTCACAGAGAAAGGTGAAAGAAAGAAAGAAGAGGGAGAGAATGAGATAAGGAAAGAGGAGCACACAGGGGTTGCACAAGAAAAATACTTTCCCAAAGCCATTGACTGGAACAAAGAAAGAGGTTGCTTTCTGTGAATTTTTACAATGAATAGGGCTCAAAGACTGGAGATGTAGAGGTTGGTGGTATGGCTGGTGTGGAGCCCTGGGGGCATTGCAGTGCTCCTGTGGAGAAGGTGGGCAGATAGCCCAGAGGCAAAAGGCATGAACTGAGAATCCCCTGGGATGTTCAGAGAGATGATTCCTCCTTCTTGGAGTGACTTGGGTAAGATGAAGTTGCCTCTTCATGGGGAAAAGAGCCTGGGCATCATTTCCTAAACCCACTCTTCAGCACAGGTGAAGAGGTACTTACTGAGGGTCGTTAACCTGGGCACTATTTCTTTGCTGTGCCTTGCTGTGCGAAACCCATGCTCCTGTGCTTTGATGCAATTGTCCCTCTGGGTCAAATTGCAGTAGGTCCAGCAGGACAAGACCCTGACACAGAGAACAAGTGGGCACCATGCCATACCAGGTCCTTAAAGTTCGGAATTTTAAAACTCAGTGGGTCTGCCTGGGATAGAGCACAAGTTTCACTGCACTGCCAGGCAGGCAGATGGCCCAGGCACAAACAGTATGAAGACAGTGATTTGAGGGGCACTGAGACACATAAGGGTCAGCTGTATGCTTTCCTGTGAGGGCTTCCTGGACAGAAGCAGGTGTGAACTTGTCTTTGGTGACAAGGAAAATGGCTGGTGCCATTTCCCTCCCTCTCTGTTCAGCATAAACTAACTTCGATAAGCAGTACAGTGCCAACACTGGTGGCCTAAACTGCTTACACCAAACTGCACCCCCACTCAAGCTCTGCTAGCACTGCTTTTCTTGGGCAAGTGTACCTGGGAACCAGAGCAGTGGGACCCTCCCCCAAAAGATCAGCACAAACCCTTGCCCATACCATATCTACTGGCCATAGTGTTCTGCAAAACTTCATCTCTGGTGGAAATAGCACCAGGTCATTTTTAACAAGCAAACCAGAGCACACCTAGTTAAAACTCACCTTACTCTGGCCAAGGTCCAGACATTCCCCACTACAGGCATGGAGAAACTTCAGAAGACTGAACTGAGGGAAAGAGCACCCAAAGCACAGCAGCAGAGTATACACAGAAGACACCAGAGACACTTCCTAAAGTGCCAGGCCCTGGACAGCATATGACCTCTTCTTCATAAAGCCATTACTTTCAGGAATACTAAATGTCACAGGCTTTCCAAACATACAGAAGAACACAGAGACCTAAACAAAATGCCAAGATGGAAGAATTCATTCCAAAAGAAATAACAAGGAAGGTCACAGCCAGGGATCTAATCAAAACAGATATAATATGTCTTATCCAGAATTTAAAGCAAACATAATATGGATACTAGCTGTGCTTGAGAAAAGCTTAAAAGACATCAGGGGGTCCCTTACCACTGAAATAAAAGAGCTAAAATCTAATAAGGTCAAAATGGAAAATGGAATACCTGAGTTTTGAATCTGATTGAATATAATGACCACAAGGATGGAAGAAGCAGAGGAAGAATAAATGGTATAGAGTTAAATTATGGAAAATTATGCAACTTCACAGAAGAGGAAAAGAGAAGTCTTGGATCACAAAAGTAAATTTAGAGACTTCAGTGACTCCATGAAGCATAATAACATTATATCCAGGAGTTTGAGAAAAAAAAAAAAAAGAAGAAAACAAAGTACATATATTCCCTCATGGAAATCTTCCAGATTTCCAACTAGCAGAACCTGCTTTCTCTTTGGCCACCAGAGCCCATTCTGTCCTCATTCAGGTGAAGTCAGAAGTGCCAGTCAGAAGGCATGCAATACATGCCTTCCTTAATACCCACCACCAGGCTCAACATCCCCCCAACCATCTCCCCTTCAAAACCCTCAGTTTCTTAGAGTCCACAGTCTCTCATGGTTCATCCAAAGATACAGATTTAGTGAGAAGGGCCATATGTACTCCAATGTTTATTATGATTTTTTTTCCTCAAGTAACCTTTTTTAAAAATTTATTTTCAGTGTTCCAGAATTCATTGCTTATGCACCACACCCAGTGCTCCAAGCAATACTTGCTCTGCATAATATCCACCACCAGGCTCACCCAACCTCCCACCTCCCTCTCATCCAAGTGTTATTTGAGCAAATTCTACCTGGAAACTTCCATAATCAAGGGAAGAAAACAGAAATTGAAATCCAGGGGAAACATAGAACCCCCACAAAATCAACAAAAACAAGCCAACACCAGCACATACCAGTTAAATTTGCAAAATATAGAGATAAAGAAAAAAAATCCTAAAAGCAGCAGGACAAAAGAAGTCTCTAACTTACAAGGGAAGAGAAATAAGGTTAGCAGAAGATGTCTCCACAGAAACTTGATAAGCCAGAAGAGAGTGGTAGGATGTATTCACTCTACTGAATGGGAAAAATATGGAGGCAAGAATGTTCTATCTAGCAAGGCTATCATTCAGAACTGAAAGCAACAAAAATTAAAGGAGCTCATGACCACTAAACAAGCCCTGCAAGAAATATTAAAGGGAACAGTGAGGGGAAGAGAAAAACCAAAAGCAACAAAGGCTAGTGAAGGAAAGCAAAAATCTCCAGAAAAAATGACCAAAAAAAAAAAAAAAAAAGTAATGAAATGGCAGAAAATTTCCATCAATAATTACTCTCAATGTAAATAGACAAATGTACCAATCAAAAGATATGTTTTGTTTCTTAAATTCCACATGAGTGAAATCATACTTTATTTGTCTTTCTCTGACTGATTTATTTCGCTTAGCATGATACACTCTAATTCCAACATAGGGGAAGGGAAGGAAAAATAAAGTCAGAGAAAAACTGAAAGGGAGACAGACCATAAGAGACTCTTAACTACTGATAACAAACAGAGGTTTGCCTGGGGAGGGGATTGTTGGCAGGTGGATGGGGTAAATAGGTGATGGACATTAAGAAGGGCACTTGATGTAATGAGCCCTGGGCATTATATGCAACTGATGAATCACTAAATTCTACCCCCAGTTAATGATACATTACATGTTAATTAACATGAACATGTTAACTAATTTGAATTTAAATAAAACAAAAAAAAGTAGACATAAGGTATCAGAATGGATTTAAAAAGACTCATCTATATGTTGCTTACAAGAGACTCACTAAAGAAAGCTAGAATAGCCATACTTTACCATACTTTACCAGGCAAACTAGATTTTAAAACAAAGACTGTAAAAAGAGATGAAGAAGGTGACTGCATCATAATAAAGGGAACTATCCAAAAAGAAGAGCTAACAAATGCAAATATTTATGCCTCAAATTTGGAAGCACCCAAGTGTATAAAACAGTTAATGACAAACATAAAGGAACTCATTGGTACTAAAAATAGTAGGGGGTTTTAACACCCCACTTACAGGAATGGACAGATCATCTAAGTAGAAAATCATCAAGGAAACAATGACATTAAATGACACAGTGGACAAGATCGACTTATCAGATATATTCAGAACATTTCATTCTAAAACAGCAGAATACATACTCGAACATTTTCATTCAAAAACAGCAGAATACACGTTCTTTTTAAGTACACAAGGGGCATTCCCCTTAATAGATTACATACTAGGTTCCATATCAGGCTCAATAAGTACAAAAGACTGCGATCATACATGCCTATTGAATGCTATGAAAATTGAAGTCAATCTCAAGAAAAAATTTGGGCAGGCCACAAATACGTGGAGGATAAAGAACATCCTAGTAAAGAATGAATGTGTCGACCAAAAAATAAAAGAAGAAATTAAAAAGCGCATTGAATCAATGAAAAATGAAAACACGATGATCCAAAACTTTTGGAAAGCAGAAAAAGAGGTCATAAAAGAGATGTATATAACAATACATGCCTACATCAGGAAGCAAGGAAAATCTCAAATACACAACCCAGCCCTAAACCTAAAGATGCTGGAAAAAGAACAACCAATGATGCCTAAAGCCAGCAGAAGGAGAAAATAATAAAGATGTGAGCATAAATAAATGATATAAAAACAAAACAACCTAGTAGAACAATCAATGAAACCAGGAGCTGGTTCTATGAAAAAATTAATAAGATTGATAAACCTCTAGCTAGACTTACCAAAAAGAAAAGAGAAAGGACCCTAGTAAATAAAATCACTAATGAGAGATGAGGAATCACAACCAACACTACAGAAATACAAAAAATTATAAGAGCATATTATGGAAAATTATATGCTAAGAAATTGGGCAATTTGGAAGACATGGATACATCTCTAGAAACATATAAATACCAAAACTGAAACCAGAAGAAATAGAAAACTGGAACAGACCAATAACCAGGAAAGAAATTATATCAGTAATCAAAAATCTCCCAGCACACAAAAGCCTGGGGAAGATGGCTTTACAGGGTAATTCTACCAAACACTTAAAGAAGAGTTAATGCCTATTCTTCTCATGCTATTCCAGAAAATAGAAATGTAAGGAAAACTTTGGAACTCATTCTATAAGGCCAGCATTACCATGATAACAAAACCAAAGACACCACTAAAAAGGAGAATTACAGATCAATATCCCTAGTGAACATGGATGCAAACAATTCTCAACAATATAATAGCAAATCGAATCCAACAGTAGATTAAACAGATCATTCACCACGATCAAGTCATCAAGTGGGATTTATTTCTGGGTTACAAGGGTGGTTCAATATTCATGAATCAATCAACATGATATACCACATTAATAAAAGAAAGGACCAGGGACACCTGGGTGGCTCAGTGGGTTAAAGCCGCTGCCTTCAGCTCAGGTCATGATCCCAGGGTCGTGGGATCGAGCCCCACATCGGGCTCTCTGCTCTGCAGACAGCCTGCTTCCTCCTCTCTCTCTGCCTCTCTGCCTACTTGTGATTTCTGTCTATCAAATAAATAAATAAAATCTTAAAAAAAAATCTAAAAGAAAGGACCAAAACCATACACTCCTCTCAATAGATGCAGAAAAAGCGTCTGATAAAGTACAACATCCTTTCTCAATAAAAACCTTCAGCAAAGTAGGGATGTAGGGAATATGCCTCAATATCATAAAGGCCATATATGAAAAACCCAAGCTAAAATCATCCTTACTGGGGAAAAACTTAGAACTTTTCCTCTAAGGTCAAGAGCAAGACAGGGATGTCCAATCTTACCACTATTGTTTAACCCTTTATCAGGTATGTCATTTGCAAATATCATTTCCCATTCTAAAATTTGCCTTCTAGTTTTGTTGATTTCTTCCTTTGCTGTGTACAAGGCTATTCTCTTGATGAGGTCCCAATACCTCATTTTTGCTTTTGTTTCCTTGCCTCCAGTG
This sequence comes from Taxidea taxus jeffersonii, assembly GCA_003697995.1. Classification (NCBI taxonomy): domain Eukaryota; kingdom Metazoa; phylum Chordata; class Mammalia; order Carnivora; family Mustelidae; genus Taxidea; species Taxidea taxus. The sequence goes on from RCUC01085466.1 coordinate 25,714, forward strand.
TCTAGTAAGAAGTTACTACAGACAATGGAGAGCCCAGATGCCTTAGTCAGTTAAGTGGCCAACTTTTTTTTTTTTTTAGGAAATCTTATACTTTATTAGAAAGTTGTTCATTTCATACATATTTTTATTTTCAAAAATATGTCCTAAATTTTACTAACAGTTTATCATAGCCATGGCTAGATCTTATTTCCCATTCTTTTTTTTAATTCAATTTAATTTAATTTTTTCAGTATTCCAAATTCATTTTTTATGCACCACACCCAGTGCTTCATGCAATATGTGCCCTCCATAATACCCACCAAAATCTGTAAAGAACTTATCAAACTCAACAATCAAAAAACAAAAGCAACCCAGTTAAGAAATGGGCAGAAAAGAAGAATGGACATTTTTCTCCAGAAGACATATATTTGGCTAACAGACACATGGAAAGATGTTCAACATTACTCACCATCAGGGAAATAAAAGTCAAACCTACAATGAGATATCACTTCACACCTGTCAGAATGGCTAAAATTAATGATAAATGAAATAGAAGATGTTGGTGAGGATGTGGTTGATGGGAATACAAACTTGTGCAGTCACTCTGGAAAACAGTATGGAGGTTTCTAAAAAAGTTAAAAATAGAACTACCCTATGATCTAGCAATTTCACTGCAAGGTATTTACCCAAAGGATACCAATATACCAATTCTAAGGGATATATGTACCCCAATATTGAGAGCACATCTTCAATAATACCCAAATTATGGGAAAAGCCCAAAATGATCATTGAATCATTGAGTGAAGAATATATAAAGAAAAGCTGAGATATTTACACACACACACACACAGAATATATATGTGAAATAATATTATTATATGGAACCTAATATATGGAATATTATTATATGGAATATAATTATTCCACTATATATAGAATGTGGAGTGGAATTCTTATTCCATTATATACATATATACATATATATATACATACATACATATATATACACACATATGTGTATATATATAAAACAGAATATTACCCACCTGTAAAAAAGAATGAAATCTTGCCATTTGCAATGAGGTAGATGAACTAGACTAAGTCAGAGAAAGAAAAATACCATATGATTTCATTCATATATGGAATTTAAGAAACAAAACAAAGGAAGATGGGGGGAAACAAAAGAGAGAGGCAAGCCATAAAAGAGACTCCTAACTATGAGAGCAAACTGAGGCTTGCTAGAAGGGAGATGGACAGGGGATGGGCTAAATGGGTGATGGGTATTAAAGAGGGCACTTGTGATGAGCACTAGGTGTTGTATGTAAGTGATGAATCACTAAATTCTACACCTGAAAATAATATTATGCTGTATGTTAACCAACTGGAAATCAAATCAAAACTTTAAACTACAAAATAGGAAAAAAAAACACAAGAAAACAAATCAAGAAAAAAATACTCCAAAATAATAAACTAAGAGAAAGGAGTTTATTTTTAAAATTCAAAAAAATACCAATCAAATCCTGAACAGTTTTTCACAATCTGTGTCATAGACTAGCTAGAATGCAATCTTATCAGTATATATATATTAAGTATGTGTGAACACCTCTGTAGTCTAGCCCTTCTTTTGTTATGGTTTTTCTTTTAAAATAATGGTTTTTAAACCTTAGTTGACCTCAGAATCACATGGAGCATTTGTGGAAACAAAGACTGATGGGTTCCATTTCTTGAGTTTCTTCTTCGGTAGTTTATATTGTTTGGCTGGGACCATACTAGATAACTACTCTTTTAAATAATATTAAACCTGTCAAAATGCAGTTTCTGCATATTCTCTATTCCTTACTTAAATAACACTCTGCAAGTATTGTAAAGATTTCCACTGTCATTTTTTTTTCAGAGACAGGTTTTATTTAAAATTTACTGTAATGGGATCCATAAAAAAAAAAGAAGAAGGGAAGAGGAGAGAACATGCAGGGGACACAGGAACATGAGGACATAGCTAGGGCCACAGCCTTCGTCATGAGAAAGAGGGATGAAAAGAAAAGGCCAGAGCTGGAGCTGAGGTGGAAGAAGGGTGGGGAACATGTGGCTGTATTCCCTCATCCTCAGGAAGCATGTCTAATCCCTGAAACCCTGGAGTTCTCTCTTTGGTCCTGCCTCTGGCTCTAGTGGTTCATTTTTTGGCTCTCCTTCTCTTATTTTCCTCTGAGAGGACAACATTTAGGGCCGGACCCCAAACAACATCACCTTATGAATGTACTAACACTGCCTTCACTGCTTCTGCTCCTTCTCCAATCTCAGCTTTTCCATTCTCTGGGACAGCATCTTTGCTTCTCCCCACTGAAAAAGAAGCAACAGCTCCCCAGGGAGGGGTAGCAGTTAGTAGTGGGACTTGTGCAAGGAAGAAAGCAAGGACCATCAAGGAGAAATTTCACAGATCCTTAGAAGGGAAGGCCAGGCATTACAGAGAGGAGAGGGGGTGAGGGCAACGGCTTCTCCTGTCCTCTAGGACTTTCATACTTTTCTCTGTTTGGGCAGCTGAATGCAGGTTTCAAGGGAACATATACTTCAAAAAAATGAAGCATTGTGGATGATTCTATATTTTTTTCTTGAAAACGTGATTAACAATGATGATAGCCAATTAAGAACCCAACTTCTCAAAGGTTAATGACAAGGCTATCCATTCATTAGAAAATGTAATGTCATGCTGGGTCAACTTTTGAGTCATCTTTCTCAAATTAATTTTATATACAAGATAATACACATGTTGTAACATGTAATGATACCTCTTCATAAAAGTTACCTTCTAAGAGTTATTTGAGTTCAATAGCTAACAATTGCATCATACTTCAATCTCTTTCTAAGATTAAGTCACTAATGTATAGGCAAAGTTTGTATATCTCAGGGTTGTCCAGAATTCAGAACCAATAAGATATACCAATCTATAAGTGAATATATATGTATATATATATATATATGAATATATTTCTATATAAATATATATGTGTGTATGTGTGTGTAATATATATATGACATTTTATATAAGATGTTGGCTCATGTGAACATGGAGCCTGAGAAGTCTCATGATCTACTGTCTGCAAGGTTTGAGACCCAGGGAAGATGTTGTAGTTCTAAAATGTGAGAATAGGGGAGCGAATGAAAGGTATAAATTCCATCCATCAGGTCTGAAGGAAGGAATGACGATCAAGAGCACTGAGGGCAGGAGGCTATCAATGTCACAGATCAACCAGTCAGGCAGAGTGAATTCAACTTCCTCTGGCTTTTTGTTCCATTCAGGCTCTCCGTGGATTAGGATGATGCTCACCAGCATCAGGTAGAGCCCTCTACTTACTCAAGTCAACTGACATAATACCAATTTCTTCAGGACACACCCTCACAAATAAAATAAGAACTAATATTTAACCAGTTATCTCGACATCTTGTGCACTAGTCAAATTGGTATATACAATGAACCATCACAAATCCACCCACTGTGGTGAACCATCAGGTACAATACTCAACATTCTGCCCACTGGGAAGAATTTCTTTCACTGTTGTCCTTCAGGGATGTCCCAGAGCATGGCAGTAGTGCTGCTGTCCACTTTTGAAAGATGTCTACATATCTTGCAGAATTATCAGTAAGCCAGGCCCAGGTCATCTCTCCCTCTGTCTACTGATTACAGTGAACCATCCATGAGCCTATAACAATGCTTTTAATAGCAAGGCCAGTCTAACAGGCATGGGGATCATGGGCATTTGGACCACTTCTTCATGTAACTTACTGAAACCTTCAGGGTTTGCTCAGGCTACATCATGTATATATCACATCCATTTGGTGATTGTGTGGCCATATACTCTGAAATTTATGTCTTGGTGTGTCATATAATACACAGTTCATGAAAGGCAGCTCTGGTTCCATGGGAAATTGCTGGCCAGTGGTTAAGCATTCAATCTCCCCCAAAGCTTAGTAGCAGACCAATAGCTCTTTATCAAATGGAAAGTAGTTGTCCACAGTCGTGGCAGAGCTTAACACGAAATTTAGTGTCTGTGCTGTGATTTACCCACAGATAGCAGCCCAAGACTCCATACAGCATCCCCTTGTGCTATTGCCAATTGGACCATCACTGTTTTTGGTGGATCAGGTAACCCAAGTGCCAGTGCAGCTTGCATAGCAGCCCATACCTTTTGCAAGTCCTCCTTTTCTGAATCACACTCAAAAGTAGCAGCAAAATTATCTTATGGTTTTACTAATATGTAGAATATAAGGAATAGGGCAGAGGACCATGGGGAAGGGAAGGGAAACTGAATGGGAGGAAATCAGAGAGAGAGAGAGAGAGACAACCTATGAGAGACTGCAGACTCAGGGAAACAAATTTAGGGTTGTGGAGGGGAGGAGGGAGATGATAACTGGGTGATGGGCATTAAGGAGGGCACCTGAACTGATGAGCACTGGGTGTTATACGCAACTGAATCAATGGAAACTACATCAAAAACTAACGATGTACCATATGTTGGGTAATTGATCTTAATAAAAAGAAAAATAGTAGCAGCTTTTCTGTACATCTAGTAAATGGGTTCTAATCATACACTCAAATAAAGATGATGTTGCCTCTAAAATCCACAGTTCCACTATATCTTACACCTCTTTGGCCACAGAAGGGATAGATGCAACAATTTATCTTTTACTTAGAAGATATATCTCCAGAGGTGCCCGGGTGGCTCATGGGTTAAAGCCTGTGCCTTCAGCTCAGGTCATGATCTCAGGGTCCTAGGATTAAGCCCTGCATCGGGCTCTCTGCTCAGTGGGGAGCCTGCTTCACCCTCCCTTTCTCTCTGTCTGTCTCTCTGCCTACTTGTGATCTCTGTCTACCATATAAATAAATAAAATCTTTAAAAAAAGAAAATATATCTCCACATGGTGCATCTACTGGACCTCTAGAAATGTCACTGAGATAAATAGGCACTGAATTTTGATGAATTTATTTCCAAACCTCTAGTATGAAAATGTCTACCAGAAAGTCTACAGTAATTATTACTTTTTTACTCATTAGGTCAATCAGCATAAGAGACACTGGTGTCTTATGGGAAGGAAAGAAGATCAAGATCCTTGAGAAAATATTTGCCAATCATATACCTGATGAGAACTTTGTACCCAAACTATATGAAGAATTCTCAAAACTGAATAATATGTATATAACTGATTTTTAAAAAGGGAAATACTTGAATAGGTACTTCAGGAAACAATATATTAGACATCAAATAAGGCACAAAAATATTTTCAATATAATTAATCAATGGGGAAATGCAATGAAGACCATAGTGAAATATCATGACCTACCTATAAAAATGAGACAACTACTCATACTGGAAGCAGCATTAAATCTACCCTTCTGTTCAGTTTTCACAATGATTCTCTTTATTCTTTGTATTTTTATTTCTTTTCTTTTTGGTTTTCATGAGCAAATTCTAAGGACACAAGCTAAATGATTAATGACTACCAAAATATAGACACTTTGATTTCCCCCAGCTTCCTGTCAAGTCACAATTGGAGGTTAAACAATTTTCCTACTCTTCACATATCAAATGAAAATGTTACTATTTCTACATAGTAATACTGTGACATAAATAATGTCATAATTTCTTGAATGAACATTCATTGACACTTCTCTATTTTTGATGAAAGACAAAGATGAACACCTTACCACCATGTTCAAAATATCTCAGTAATTGTTCTTAAAATTTGGAAAACAGCACGGAGATCCCTTAAGAAATTAAAAAGAGAGCTATCCTATGACCGTGAAATTGCACTACTGGGTATTTACACCAAAGATACAGATGTAGTGAAAAGAAGGACCATCTGTATCCCAATGTTCATAGCAGCAATGGCCACAGTCGCCTCCCAATGTTCATAGCAGCAATGGCCACAGTCGCCTAAGTGTGGAAAGAACGAAGATGTCCTTCAACAGACAAATGGATAAGGAAGATGTGGTCCATATATACTACGGAGTATTATGCCTCCATCAGAAAAGATGAATAACCAACATTTGTATCAGCATGGACGAGACTGGAAGAGATTATGCTGAGTGAAATAAGTCAAGCAGAGAGAGTCAATTATCATATGGTTTCACTTATTTGTGGATAAGGATAAGGGATAACACAGAGGATATGGGGAGATGGAGAGGAGAAAGGAAATGGGGGAAATTGGAGGAGGAGACAAACCAGGAGAGACTGTGGACTCTGAGAAACAAACTAAGGGTTTTGGGGGGGAGGTGGGAGTTTGGATGAGCCTGGTGGTGGGTATTATGGAGGGCACGTATTGCATGGAGCACTGGGTGTGGTAGATAAACAATGAATTCTGGAACACTGAAAAGAAATTTTTAAAATAAATAAAAATTAAAAAAAAAAGAAATTGGGGTAAAGAATGAATTGCTCCATGTGACCCCACCTATGCTGGTCTTTCTTGTCCCGTCTGACTCCTCTTGCTTCCATTTTCCATGTCAGCTACATTTACCTTCTTTTTTTTGTTGATGTTTTTGCAGTTTTCTGTCTCTGAAATCATCTAGACCCTGTAATGATGGAAGGATCTAGGATGACAAATTTTCATAGGCATCACCTTTTTAGACACAAAGTCTCTCAGCCTCACTCTTGATCTATTGAAGTGGAATCTGCATTTTCAGAAAACAACAACAGCAAGAGAGTATTCACCTATATTACAGTTTGAGAAGCACTCATGTATGCCACCTCCCCTGTGGTTCTTTGTTTTGTTTTCCTTTTCTTCTCCTCTGCCCTATGCCTAACAAAGTTTTTCATGTGTTTTCACATTAAAGTGGAAAGTCCATTGTAAGTCTGGAATGTGACCTGCAGTTTGTTTGAGGGTTGACAACTGCATTTAAATTTATATCTGAAAAGAATCAAGGACTTTGGTCTCATTAAATTGGTGTATGGTTGATTAGCTCAGAAGATCATACTAATCAAAGCAATCAGAACATCAAAATTTTTAGATAAATTGAAGTTTGCACAAACCTGTCAGAAGTGTCATCTGTGCTGGAAAATAGCATAAAGTAGTTTCAACTGTTAGCATTAGAACTGTATATAGTGACTTGTTAATGATTTCAGAATCTGTAATGCCTAATGGGACACCTGGACTTCTCACATATGTTCAGATCTACAATACCCAGAGGAACAGCTTATTTTTGTCCTAAAGGGAACCCATGGGAGTTATTAGGGGATTTTTGGCTCTTCATGCCTTCCTCTTCTGGCAAAAGCACACAGTTGTACAATTTGTTGACTCTTGTGTTTGAAGCAAACTGATATAAACAACATTTTCCTGAACTTGGTAAATGAAGCATCCAAAATGAATAAGTGTTGTTACTTGTGTTTTGTTATTCCAGTGTTACTATATTATTTCTACTTTAGAAAGTGTACCTCTCGAAAGGATCTCCACATTTTGTTATAAGATATGGGTGGGAGATAAATAGCATCTACAACATTCATTCTTTGTATAAAAATTCAAAATACTTTATAATTTGTAATAACTTTAGATCAACTTACTAGATGCCAAAAATGACATGCAAAAAATGTAAAACTCTTAATTATCTGTCTGTGTTATTTTCAGACTAAATCTGGATAAGCTAAATACCTGTAAAACTGAAAATTTCACCTTAATATAATCTTTCTAAGATAACCATAATGACTATATAAATTTTAGTGAACTAGAATGCTAAACTATTTAAGCTGAATTTTAATATCAGGTCATGTATTCTACATAACAAATCTTTCTGACTATGCTGACGAGATGATCTATTCTTTTTAATTAGTCACATTCTGTGATTTAAGTTTTAAGGTAAGTCATATACATATTAACTCCTCTAGCCTTTATCTCACTTCTGGCAACAATTTCATTGAGTATTTTAAAAACATATTAGCAAGAAATTTATAGAAAAATGTGCCTCCAATACTCTTTACACCATATGGCTTAATACATATACCACAGAAATTAAATCTGAGAATTTTCAATTGAGATTTTGAGCTGCATTTAAGAGAATCCATTCTAAATAAAAATGCAATTAACAACTGGAATTTTGGTAGTGGTTATTTGTGTCACCTGTACTAAGTTCCAGAGTTTGACTCAATTTTATTCTGCTGAAAAAACTGGTGGAGAAATAGTACTCCAAGTAAAACCAGCAGGATTTCTAGAGAAAGCAGCAGGTGACTGGCTGCTTAAACCTACATCAAGTCCTGTCACACTAGATATGATGGGGATGTGAAACTAACTTTCTGGCTCTTTTGACTTCTAGAGTGGTAGACTTTGGCTGAAACCAAGACTCATGTGGCAAAGAGGATCAGTTTCCAGCTATGCAAAAAAGACATGCATCTATTATACAACCTCTTTAATGTCTTTTCTCAAGTTTATTTCCATGTCCTTCTTCTTTTTACCTTACCTACTCCAGTGGATAGGTCATCTGTAAGTAAGCCTTCAGCTACCAAAATGACTCCCAAATCACTGTTTCTACTAAGCTTCAGTAGACTCATACTACTAATCTCTCTCACCTAGATGTTCAGAGGGCTCTTTCTCCACTAATAAGGCATCTGACTTCTCAATATCAACTTCTCAGTCTCAGTCTCAATTTCTCAATCTCAACATCTACCCAGGCTCCATGTGTCTCTTCTCTCCTTCACATCTAGCATGTCATCAGGCCTTAGTGACTACCTTCTGATTTATTATCTCTTTGTTCTCCTCATCCTTTCCAATATTACATTACACATAAACTAAGAACTTTACATACATTTGAATCAACTAGAAGGGATTTGTAAAATGCAGATTATTAGACTTCATTCTTTACCCTCTGAGTCAATATCTAGAGTAATACTCACAATCTATATTTTGTACAAGAAGTTCCCCCAAAATTCTGTTGTGTAATCTGGTTTGAGAATCACTGAACCATATTAAAAACTCATTAAGTAGTACTCCTGACTCTAGTTTCCCCTCCCTGCAGCATATTCTCTTCACTACAAGATATTTAATTTAAAAATTATTGTGGGGAACCTAAAAGGCTCAGTCAGTGTCTGACTCTTGGTTTCTGCTCAGTTCATAATCTTAGAGATGAGAGATCAAACCCCACATCCAACTGTGTGCTCAACACAAAGTCTGCTTGAGATTCTTTCCCTCTCCTTTTGTCTCTCCCCCTCCTCACATTTGATTGCTATCCCTCTCTCTCTCTTTCTCTAAAATAAATAAAATATTTTTAAAAAATTATCTATGGTGCTACTGTTTGTCTTAAAAGCTTTTGGTGTATACCTATTGCCTGAGGAATAAATTTCAAGGTCCTTCACATGTCATTCAATTCATTTTGTCACAATTCAAAATTCTTTTCCCTTCTTTTCCCCTCAACCATGTGTCAGAATTACCTAAGACACTCAGGTTTTCCCATAAATTCTCTAACACACTCAGGTATCCCCATAAATTTAGTAATTTAATAAAAATATTTGAAATGTCTTTCCTTTTTTCTAAATCTGTTCATTCCTGTACATTTTTTGAGCTGAAATAATTTCATTTTCTATTACCTCAGCTCCCCAAATAGTTTTCATATTTTATAGTAGCAGTAAATAAAAATAAGAGCATTATGATTAGTCTATGGCTTTATTTCAACTACTTTCTTCCTCTTTTCTTTTTATGTAATCCTAGTGAATGCTCTTTTTATACTTACTATATTTCATTTCAGGGGTCATCCTGTAACAAGATGGATACTGAAAATGGAACATTGGTGACAAAGTTTATTCTTACATGATTCACATATCAACTACAGTGGCAAAACCCCTGTTCCTGGTGTTCTTGGTGATATACCTCATCACCATTGTTGGAAACCTTGGACTAACTGCTCTCATATGCAATGACCCTCACCTTCATATCCCCATGTACTTACTCCTTGGGAGTTTAGCTTTGGTGGATGCTTGGATATCATCCACAGTGACCCCAAAGATGCTGGTCAACTTCCTAGCTAAGAGTAAGATGATCTCTCTCTCTGAATGCATGATACAGTTTTTTTTCCTTTGCATTTGGTGGAACAACAGAATGTTTTCTCTTGGCAACAATGGCATATGATCACTATGTAGCCATATGCCAACCGTTACTTTATCCAGTGATTATGACCTATAGACTTTGCACCTGGCTGTTAGTCTCATCATTTGTAGGTGGCTTTGTTCATTCTGTAATCCATATATGTTTCTTATTCAGATTAACCTTTTGTAATTCTAACATAATATATCACTTTTACTGTGATATCATGCCATTGTTTAAGATTTCCTGCACTGACCCTTCACTTAATGTTCTGATGGTTTTTATTTTCTCTGGGTCAATACAGGTATTTACCATTCTGATTGTTCTAGTCTCTTATACACTTATTCTCTTTACAACCTTAAGAAAGAAGTCTCTGAAAGGCATTAAAAAAGCTTTTTCCACCTGTGGAGCTCACCTTTTATCTGTGTCTTTATATTATGGCCCTCTTCTCTTCAGATATGTTTGTCCTGGATCTGCACAATCGGATGATCAAGATATGATGGACTCTCTATTTTACACTGTCATAATTCCTTTATTAAATCCAATGATCTATAGCCTGAGAAATAAAAAAGTCATAGATTCACTCAGAAAATTGTTAAAGAGAAGTGTTTAGATCTCACACTATTATCTGTTCTCTTTTTCATTAAAAGCATCACAAATTATACAAATTATATGTGGTTCTGTTTGGTAAGTGTGAAAAGGCTTTCCAATTACAATTGCCCTAGGGTTTAATGATTTATTAAATGTGTTCATATCATACTAGAATAATTAAAGCATAAAACAAATAAAAATATTTTTATGCTTACATATTCTTCCTTGTAATTTTATAAAATCATTCAGTACTGTAGGTTGTACTTCCTCTGAACAGGAATTGATTGTGATGTCTTTGATAATTATATAGCCATATTGCCTGGAGGAGGGCCATGAACATTTGGCCATACACATTGGCCCTACACACCAGTGGAGGCAGGTTTATCAACAACAAATCCCAAGAATTCTGCTAGCCATTTAAAGGTCTCTCATTCCACTTTATTTGGGGCATAGTGAATTTCACTTCATTTGGTTATTCAGCAATTCTCAAAGCACTAAGGGAAGTAAACAGAAATGGGGGAGCCATGAGGAAAATGTAAGAAAGGAGTTATAACAGTGAGGGTCCGGCCAAATTGTAAGAGATAGTCTTAGCCTAGTGTGTGTCTATGAGAAATGAAATGGTGCCAGGCAGGGGGGAAGGGGAATGTTGCCTCTCATTGTCTATGATGCCTTCTACATGCCCTTTCTAGCTGTGTTTGTATGCTGTAGGTAATCTGTAAAGGTCCACTAATTCAGGAAGCTAAGAAAGGAGACTACAGAATTCTAAGTGGGATGGTCAGGGAGAAAAAAAGAGAAGTAGCAGAAGAGGAAGGAAATGGTCAATCTTTCTTTCCTTCTTTCTTTCTTTCTTTCTTTCAAAGAATGAAGCTAGTAAGATACATCAGTAATATGTAATTTTTTAATGTGTTGTTGAAAAGAGAAGTAGTAGAATAGGAAGGAAATGGTCAATCTTCCTTTAAAAAAAAAGAATGATGCTAGTAAGATACAACAGTAACATGTAATTTTTAAAACGTGTTGATGACATGAAGGCTTCAAAAGCATGTTTTCAAAATTCAAATAATGTTAAGATAATATGATGTCAGAGCGCCTAGTGGGTGTCTGGGAAAGACATTAAAATGAGCAATATTTTGGATGTTCTCTGTTCTAAGAATTTCTAAGTGTTAACTTTCTTCTACCCCATACTCTAAGTATAATGAGTAAACCATCTTCAAGTCCAATCCTGTCCTTCCCTTCTCAACAAGGAAAATCCACACACTTTTCTACTGATACCCCTGAAGACCTTGGCCCTGATTTTGTGTTTTGTAAAACTTTACTTATCTTTTACATCTTTTCTGCTCCAATTTGACCTTCAATGCAATACCAACTACTTTATGTTTTTCAGGAATTCACTAAAATCCCTGGTCCACTGATGTGATCCCATTCTCTCTTATAGATACTTCTATATTTGTACTTCACTTTTGTTTCTTCAGTGGCATGTGGGAAAAAAGGTAAAATATACATCTTTACAAAATACAGTTTGGACAAGATATTCTGCTGATTCGTTTAGAAAGAAACTATAAAATTACATATGTATTATTTAATGATTATTTAAGTATAAAATATAATATCACATTGCTAAGTTTACTCAGCTGTCTGGAACACTGATGATGCTGTCTAAACCATCTCATGAAACTACCAATGATATACATGAAATTGTCTTCATTATGCAGATGTATTCACTTTCTTAACCTGGAGACTTAAAAGAACTCATAACCCCTCTCATTTTATATACTTGGATGTACATACCTATTTTTTTCTTATCATTTTCTAATATTTTCTACCCTTCAGAAAATTTTTGACAGAATTTCCAACATTGTATTCAAAAAAACCAAAAGAATTTAAATTTAGATTCACACAAAGAAGCACCCATCAAAACTGGAACTGTATTTCTGATGATGTTTGTTCCCTTTGCCATATTAGGGAAATTCTCTACAATAATTCTCTCCAATATACCTTCTGCTCCCCTCTCTCTTTCTTCTTATTCTGGAATCACTTATCTCTCGAATTCTCCCCTCGTGGCCCAGTATTTATTTGTCTCTCTTTTGCTCAGCTTCTTTATTCTCTGTCATTTGGTCTTCTATATCACTAATTCTCTCTTCTGCCTCATTTACCCTAGCAGTAAGAGCCTCCATTTTTTATTGCACCTTATTAATAGCTTTTTTAATTTCAACTGGGTTAGAGTTTAGTTCTTTTATTTCTCCAGAAAGGACTTTTATTTCTCCAGACAGGGTTTCTCTAATATCTTCCATGCCTTTTTCAAGCACAGCTAGCACCTTGAGAATTGTCATTCTGAACTCTAGATCTGACATTTTATGAATGTCCATATTGATTAGGTTCCTAGCCTTCAGTACTGACTCTTTTTCTTTTCTTTGTGGTGAGTTTTTCCACCTTGTCATTTTATCCAGATAAGAATATATGATGGAGAGAATAAGACACTAAAAGGGTGGTGAAGACCCCAGGAAAATATACTTTAACCAAATCAGATGAGATCCCAAATTTTGTTGGGGGGGGAAAAGAAGGGGGTAGGAAGAAGTTCAGAAAAAAAATTAAAAAAGAAGAAATAAGGAAAAATATAAAAAAGAAATATATATATATATATTAGACTAGTATATAGAAAAGGGTCATCCACTTAATTTTGGGAGTATTCTGGTCTCTTAGAAGAAACTACCTCCCCAAATTTTAAAGAATGAAAAACATATATAAGGGTAAACATGATGAAGGGATGGAATATGATTATAAAGATAAATTCTTTTTTAATTTCTACAACAGGAATTAATAAATAAGTTGTTTTGGAGAATAAAGAAAAAGAAAGGGGATAGAATTGGCTCAGGCTGGAGATTAGAAAAATTCCCTGTGCTAGATTTGGGGTATATTTTGATCTATTAGAAGAAGTTGTATCCCAAATTTTTTAGAAGAAAAAATCCTGCGTATATACAAAAAATAATACTAGATATAATGAAGGATATAATATGACTATAATAATGAAGGTTCAAAAAAGATGTTTTTATGAAAGGTATTGTTAAAATAAACTAGTTAAAAAACGTTAAAGAGGAAAGAGTGAAAGTTAAAAAAAATGTAGCATCAGAAAAAAATAAAAATAAAAAAATTAATTAACTTTGCATGAGTAAATAATCATGGGGAGAAAGCCATGCTCTTCTCCTTGGTAAGTGAACTTGGTCTTGGCTGGATTTCTTGCTAATCTTCTGGGGGAGGGGCCTGTTGTAGAGATTCTCAAGTATCTTTGTCTGAGGCCGAATTGCACCATCCTTACCAGGGGTCAGGCTAAGTAATCCGGGTTTGCTTTTGGGAGCTTTTGTTCCCTGAATGCTCTCCTTAGAGTTCTGGAGGTTGGGAGTGAAAGAGGCAGCCTCCTAATCTCCATCCTGGAGGAACGAGGGCTCGGGGCCCACTCCTTAGTGCATCCTTGGAGAAAAGCACTCATTCACTCCCATCTCCCTGGTCTCCGGCCACACTCAAATCTCACCCAGCCTGTGACCAAGCTTCTCTGTCTCTGGCACACAGCCCTGCCTCGAGTCTCCAAACCCAGAAGATCCCTGTGCTCTTCCAGGTGGATCTCCCAGGATTTTGTGAGGTCCCTTCTCAAAGAATGGTGGTCTGACTGTGCCACGGATTACAATTTAAGGTACTCCCAAGTTGAGAGCTCACTCCCCAGCTCTGTCCCTGTAGCCGGCTTCTCCACTCTAATACCTGCAAGCTCTGTGACACTCAGACACCCTGAATCTTCTGTGATGCCGCGGGACCTGAGACCAGGCTGTCCTCATGGAGGTTTCACCCCAGCTTAACCTCTGGAGTGATGTCCCTCAGTGGAGCAGACTTTTAAAAAAAGTTTTAGAAAATAATTTTAAAAAAGACCTATATGTGAAATAGAAAACCATCAAACTCCTAGAGGGGAAAACAGGGAGACAGCTCTTTGACCCTGGCTGCAGTAACTTCTTATTAGACACATTGCCAGGGACAAGGGACACAAAAGCAAAAATGAACTATTGGGACCTCATTGAGAGAAAAAGCTTGTGCACAGCAAAGGAAACAATCAACAAAACTAAAAGGAAGACTGTTTTCAAAAAGGAAGATTTTCAAATGACATATCAGATAAAGGGTTAGTATCCCAAACCTATAAAGAACTTCTCAAACACAACACCCAAAAAACAAATAATCCAATTAAGAAATGGGCAGAAGATTTGAATAGACACTTTTCTGATGAAGATGTCTAGATGGCTAAAGGCTAATAGACATATGAAATGATGTTTAACATCACTCGTCATCAGGGAAATACAAATAAAAGCCATGATAAGATACTACCTCACACCTGTCAGAATGGCTAAAATTGACAACACAAGAAATAATAGGTGTTGGTGAGTATGTGTAGGAAGGGGAAAACTCTTGCATTGTTGGTGGGAAAGCAAACTGGTGGAGTCACTCTGGAAAACAGTTTAAAGTTTCCTCAAAAAATTAAAAATAGAACTATTCTGCAACCCCGCAATGACAGTACTATGTATTTATCCAAAGGATATAAAAATACAAATCACAGGGGTATATGCACCCTGGCAGCATTATCAACAACAGCCAAACTGGGGAAAGAGCCCAAATGCCCATCAACTGATTAACAGATAAAGAAAAAATGGTGTATATATATACAATGAATGCTACTCAGCCACCAAAAAGAATGAGATCTTGTCATTTGCAACAATGTGGATGAAGACAGTGTATTATGCTAAGTGAAATAAGTCAGTCAGAGAAAGACAAATACCATTTGATCAGACTCATATGTGGAATTTAAGAAAGAAATCAGATGAATAGAGGAAGGAGGAAAAGAAAAAAAGAAAGGGAAATAAGCCGTAAGTGACTCTTACTGGTATAGAACAAACTGAAGGTTGATAAAGGGAGGTAGGAGGGGGATGGGCTAGATGGGTGATAGGTATTATGCCCCACGAGGGCACTTGTGATGAGCACTGGTGCTTTATGTAAGTGACAAATCACTAAATTCCACTACAGAAACCAATATTGAACTGTATGTTAATTAACAAATTTAAGAAATAAACTATGATCCTGTATGGATATTAACAAGCAAATTCCAAAATTTAAATGAAAAATGTAAGAATATATAGAATATCTAAAGCAATTAAAATGATTGAAGGACTTATTGATTGATTTCAATGCTAACCATAAAGCTATCATAGTTAATACAGTGTGATATGGAAATAAGTTTCTACAAGAAGATGTGTGAGAGACAGAACAAAGATAGGCTCACACATATGAAGAAACTTTAAAAAAAAAAAAAGATTTTATTTATTTATTTGTCAGAGAGAGAAAGAGAGAGAGAGAGAACAGGCAGACAGAGTGGCAGTCAGAGAAAGAGGGACAAGCAGGCTCCCCACCGACCAAGGAGCCCAATGTGGGACTCGATCCCAGGATCATGAACTGGTCTGGGATCATGACCTGAGCCAAAGGCAGCTGCTTAACCAAATGATCCACCCAGGTAACCCTATGAAGGAACCTTTTTTAATCAAAGACTTGAAAGCATACCAGTGAAGGAAGAATGTCTTTTCAATCTGTTATGCTTGAAAAACTAGCTGCCTATTATTAAAAACAAAACAAAACAAAACAAAAAACAAACAAACAAAAAAAAAACCCTTGGTCTTTAACTCTTATCATACACAATAACTAATTCAAGATTTATCATACAACTACATCTAAAAACTAAACCATGAAACTTCTGGAAGTAAACAAAATTATCTTCAAGAATTGTGGGTAGGCAGCAATGCTTAAACAGGACATAGAAAGCAATAACATCTTAAAAATGATAAATTAGACAATCAAAATGTAGTTTTCTGTTTATGAAAAGATACCATTAAGAAGTGAATAGGCAGGCCAAAAATTGGGAGTGAAGAGTTGCAAAACTATACTGGCCAATAGGCAAGTAAACAATATAAATATAAAAAGCTACTACAATACAATTAGAAAAAAATAAAATTTTCAGTGAAAACTGGGCAGAGTCAATTGGCCTTTACACTAATTGAAATTGAAATGGAGATCCACTGAAGTGTTTCGAGCAGTGACATTACATAACTTATAACTCTGGCTGCTCTATTAGGATAAGACTGTAAGATATATGGGTAGAAGCTGGGAAATTCATTAGATGCCTTTTCATTAACAGGTAAGAAATGGTAGTTTGCATTAGGATAGAAAGTGATTGGATTTTGAATACATTTTGATAGTAATGCTAACATTTATTTGATGACTGGGTCATATTTTTGCCTGAGTAACTGAAACAATTATTTGAAAATCTTATTAGACATTTACATAGGGATGTCAAGTAGACAGCTGGATATAAAACATGATGAATTTGACAGTTTATAACTGAAGAACTATCTTTAGTATTCCTTGGGACAAAACTTTGTTTTGAGAAGAAAATGAATTTTCTCTCTTCTCTCTTAAACTAGACCAACTTCCCTTTGTAGATGATATGATTGGGCCTGAGACAAATCCAAATCAGCTGGCTTTATCCTGAAAAGAGTTAAACCACCCAGAATACACCTCAATATAGAGATTGAAAGAGTCAAACAGATTACTGGGATTGTCAGCATAATCTTCCTAGATCCAATTTTACACTTGGAGACAAGTCAGGAGAACAAAGCACAGGAATAAGAGGTACAAGAAAAGCAGATACAAAAAAAACTAGAGAGAGGGAAAAATGGAGGACAGAAGAGAAATATTTAGGCCAGGGTAAGTGATAAAAGTAGAGCTAGAGCTTGGGAAAGGGAAGAAGAAGGGATTTAGAAGGGAAAAAAAGAGGTGTAGAAGTCACTCCATGATGTCTTAAATGCTTTACCAGTATCCATGCCACTATAATGGATGAAATTACAGCTTTCCAAAAGTTTGTCCCCCTTTATTCAATATCTGAAAGTTCACTACTAGACCAGTTTCCAATATTTATACTGATTTTTGTGAATCATAAATATAAATTAATAACTTCCACAAATCTGATACAGAAGACACAGAAATTCTTCTCTCATTTTATTATGAAACAGGCAGATGGGCTTCCTCAATTATTTCTAGAACATAAATGGTCCACATATTTCCCTTTCCAAGACTATCATCAGTCTTTGAAAAATAATCCATTAGTGACAACCATTAAAGACAGTACTATGCTTAACGCTCTCATTCACTTGTTACCTGGTGACATACATAGACAATTAACATTCTCTATTAAAGATGTAGTAGTGAATCTGAGACTCTTCTCTAGAGTCTCTATTAAAAGTTTGATGATTAGAGACTGGGAGTAGGGAAATTTATGTAATTGTAAATGTGTATATGTAATTTATGTGCAATGCTCAGAGGATATTACTAGGAAATAAATAGGGATTTCTTATGGAAGGTAACATTGCTGTCACCAAATGAGAAAACATAATCCTCATTTTATCTAATATTGATATGTAAAATGTGTTTATATAATATTAATAAAACTCAAAAGTCAACCTCAGCATTAAGGACAGAGATGTGTTTCCTCTGTTCTGGACTAAAGCCAAACTGACTGAACATCCTCCCATCCCTCACCTGTTATCAAGCTGAGGTTAGGGCAAGATGCTAATGATAATGAATGCTCTCTGAAATTTTTTATAACCCTCCTCTCTGCATGTCAGCACTTATGCTTGTTCCCTCTAACATCTGACTCCATTCTCAATTCCATACCTTCTTGGGAATTCCTTAGATTTGGTAGTCCTGAGTTCTAAGTACTCCAAAGGAGATGTCTCTTTTTCCTCATCTGAATTAAAAGTTGACCCCAGTTTACATTAATAGAAATCTGCATCAGGAGTTCATTAGTACATTGGCTCTTGAAAAATGTGGAGGTTAGGGGCACTAAGCCTTCACCCAGTTGGAAATCCACAATGAACTATTGATTCCTCCAAAAATATAACTACTAATAATCTGCTGTTAATTGAAAAGCATACTGATAGCATAAGCAATGAACACATATTTTGTATGTTGTATATACTATATACCGTATACTTACAATAAACTAAGTTAGAGAAAAGAAAATGTTATGTAACAATCATAAGAAAGAGAAAATACATTTACAGCGCTGTACTGAGTTACATTAAAAAAATTCCACATATAATTGTACCAAAATGATTTAAAATCCATGTTATTCAGGGATCAACTGTGTTTCCAATTCCCTCTATAATCTCCAGGAACTATTCATATAGAAGAAATTGGATATTGGCCTGATTTGGGTCAGCAGTATACTCGTTATTTCTTTTTTATCTTTATTGTTTTAAAGAGAGACAGAAGGCAGGAGAAAGGGAGGTGGCAGAGGGAGAGGGAGAAGCAGGCTCCCACTGAGCAAGGAGCCTGATGTGGGGCTTGATCCCAGAACCCTGGGATCATGACCTGAGCCAAAGGCAGACATTTAACTGCCTGAGCCACCCAGGTACCCCTCAATTATTAATGACAGCACACTAGAGTAGTGACATGCATAAACTCTAAATTTAGAACCCTGGGTTTTGAAGTTTGGCTTTGCCACTTACTAGCTGTAGAGCCCTAAGTCACAAACTCCTTGTGCCTGTGTTTCCTCATTTGTAAGTTGGCGGTGGGTGGAAGAATATCATTGACTGTAGATATTTGTTGTGAAGATTTCCAAGATTGATTATTCTATTTAATGCTAGTGATTGATGCCAGATTAGTAATTGGCCGGGGCCTAGCAATTTCTGGAGGCAGATACTGACTGTAAAGAGGTATTTGAAAACTTCTAAGGTAATGAAAGTGTCCTAAAATTCAATGATGGCTGTGTCACAACTACATACCATTTCTAAAATTTATCAAATAATACTCTTAAATAGATCTTACTACATATACATTATACCTCAATAAATCTGTAAAAAGGGTTTTTTAAAAAGCTGTTTTTTTCCCTGTTCTCTCAACTGCCTTACTTGAACTCCTCAATCTCATTAATTTCATCTCAAAAATTTGCCATGGGGCATCATCAAAATGGCTGTATAAGACATCAATTGCTCAGTGACAATTTCACATCCGTTCACAGACTAGAGTGCCTTCAGATCCAGGTAAGAGATTGTGAAACCCTGGTACAGTCTACAACCTAGGAGGACAGCTTTGATAAAGTAGTCTTGCACCAAGGAGGTTGACTCACTGACTGTGATCCCAGCTACAGACCCAGAAGTAGTTTCACCTCTGAGGACTTGATACAGCTTTATTTAGCTTTAGTTCTGTTACCAGCACCATACACGCAAAGGACCCAGGAGTCATCACAATCACATGTGCATCAGGATATAGGCACAAAAACCTCTGTTCCTGCTATGGACCCTGAAGTCGTCCATGAAAAGTTTCCAGCTCCTCTCATCTGTGATCCAGAGGCCCCTAGATATAAGCTCACCTGGCTTGATATGACTATAGATCCTGAGAGGACCCTATAACTGAGTTCCAGCCCACCCCATTGTACTCTGTGAACATTTCTATTGGCAGAGACTCCCAAAAGGAGACACTCTTGTCTACACCTCCAGAGGTTGTGAAAGGGCCCTAAACACCTCCTGCATACTTCTAGTCACAGTCTTCCAGAAGTCCTGACAGTCCAGAGTTCCAATGGGAGAAATTCCTATCTATACCCCTGGAGATGCTAAAATGCCCTATACTTGGCTTTGATCTCCCAGTCGAATTCATAAGCAGTTCTGTTGGCACAGGGACAAGATAGGAGATGCTCACAGCTGAGCCCTCAGAGATCTTAAAGGGATCTTACTCAGCTTCAGCCCTCATATTTCAATCTATCAGCAGAATTGCTGGCCCAGGGAAGCAGCAGGAGACAGTGTATCTGCACCTCCCAGAAATTGCAAAAGAGCCCTTTCTAGCTACAGTCTGTGAGCAGTCATGGTAGCAAAGGGTCCAGCTGAAGATCTCTCCATCTGTACTTCCAGAGATACTGTAAGAACCTATACTAAACTCTAGCCTCCTTAGCCATGGTCACGGAGTAGTCCAGTCTTCCCAGAAACTGGCAGGAGACATGCCTATCCATGCATCTAGAGCCAGATCTGCAGATCTCAATCTTGGACAGATACCAAGTCCTGTGGTTCAGTCATTTCCAGCCTCTCTCAGCCATGGTGCAGGACCCATCCGAGAACCTATGCAGTGACCTGGCAGAAGCCCTCCTGGAGTGTAGTGAGATCCACACATGTGTGCATACCTGTTAATGGGCCTAATGTCTGAGGACTCAATTGTAGACCTTGAAGAAGTTAGCTGTCCCAGTGCCACTCCTCTGAACAAGATACAGAAGGAAGTTCCATCCACCCCATACCAGACAGGATCCACAACTTCCTGAAAGCCTGGTAGAAAGACTGCCAATCACGGTACTCACTGCAGGCTCAGCAATAGCTTCATAGCTGGTTACAGACCACCACAACTACAGTTCTGTGTTTAATCCTGTTGACATGAGGAACCAATAAGGAAAAGAAATCTTTACCTGTCAACATTATCAGTGATGACTAGAAGAAGTGTTTACTCCCTCAAATCAACAGACACTAATGTAAGGCTATATAGATCATAAGGTATCATGCAGACATAACACCAACAAAGGACTAATTAACCCAGTAATTGACTCCAAAGAAATAGAGCTCTATAGTTTGCCTGACAAGGCATTCAAAATAATTATCTAAAAGAAACACGAAGAAATGCAACAGAACAGATAACAAAATGAAATGAGGAAACAATGTACAAAATCAGAAATTTAATAGAAAAATAGAAACAATAGGGGCACCTGGGTGGCTCATTAACTTAAATGTCTGCTTAGTCTCAGGTTATGATCTCAAGGTCCTGTGTTCGAGCCCTGCATCAGGTTCCCCACTCAGTGTGGAGTCTGCTTTTTCCTCTCCTTCTGCTCCCTTCCAAACTCTTGTTCTCGCTCTTCCTCTCAAATGAATTAATAAAATATTTTAAAAAAATAAATGTCCATGAAAATAACCAAGCAAATCTTGGAGTTGAAGAAAATAATGACAGAAATGAAAAATTCAATAAAGAGCTTTAACAACAGAGTTACTCATTCAGAAGAAAGAATCAACAAAATTAGAGCAGTTTATATGGAATAAGCCAGTTAAAGGAACAAAAAGGGAAACAAAAACAATGAAAAAGAGTGAAAAATCTATGTTAACTATACAATATCATGAAGTAAATGAAAACTTGCTTCACTAGAGTTCAGGAAGATGGAGAGAAAGAAAGAGCCTGAAAGCTTATTTAAAGAAATAATAGCTGAAAACTTCCCAAATTTTGGGAGATATGGATATCCAAGGACAAGAAACGCAAAGGACCCTAAGCAAGATCAACCTAAAGAAGACTACTCTGAGATATATTATAAACACAGTGTCAAAGTAATAGGCAATAAGAGAATTTTGAAAGTAGTAAGAACAAAATGACTTGTGGTCTACCAAGGAACCCCCAGCAGCTATAAGCAAATTTCTCTGCAGAAAATTTGTACACTAGGAGGAGGTATAATGATATAGTCAAACACTGAGAGAAAAAAATCCTGCCAACTAAGAATGCCATACCTGGTAAAGTTATGCTTCAGAACTGAAGGAGAAATAAAGACGTTCTCAGACAAACAAAAGCTGAGGGATTTCATCACCACTAGAATTGCTGTACAAGAAGAGCTAAAGGGAGTTGTTCAGGAAAGAATGGAAGGACACTTAAGCAACAACATGCAAACATATAGAAGTATAAAACTGACCTACAAAGGTAAATATGTAGCCAAATTTTGACTGTCCTAATGCTATAATGGTGATATGTAAACCATTTTTAATCTCTAGTGGAAAATTGAGAAAAAAATAATATTAAAAATAATTATAAACACAATAATTTTTTTAAAGATTTTATCTATTTGACAGATCACAAGTAGGCAGAGGCAGGCAGAGAGAGAGAGGAGGAAGCAGGCTCCCTGTGGGGCAGAGAGCCCGATGCGGGGCTCGATCCCAGGACTCTGGGATCATGACCTGAGCTGAAGGCAGCTGTTTAACCAACTGAGCCACCCAGGTGCCCCTAAACACAATAATTTCTTAAAGAATGCACTATAGACAAGCAGAGAGGGTCAATTATTATATGGTTTCACTTACTTGTGGAGCATAAGGAATAACATGGAGGACATTAGAAGAAGGAAAGGAAAAGTGAATTGGGGTAAATCAGAGGGTGAGACGAACCATGAGAGATCATGGACCCTGAGAAACAAAATGAGGGTTTTGGAGGGGAGAGTGGGTGTGGGGTTGGATGAGCCTGGTGGTGGGTATTAAGGAGGGTGCGTATTGCATGGAGCACTGGGTGTGGTGCATAAACAATAAATCTTGGTACACTGAAAAAATAAAATAAAATTTTAAAAAATGAATGCACTATAGAAATAGATGCAAAGTGTGACAATAACATAAAATGTGGGAACAGAAACCAAAGTATACTCTCATATGCATTTGAAGGGAATTTTTATCATTTAAAATAGACTGTTAGATCTACGAAATGTTTTATTTAATCTTCATGATAACAACAAGACACCTACATTAGATACATAAAAGATAAAAAGGAAACAAAGCATATGACTATAAAAAATAAATCACATAGGAAGACAGCAAGGGAAAAAGAAAGGGTCAAAGGCACTTAAAAAATAAGAAAGCAATTAACAAAAGGCAATAGTAAGTCATTATTTATCAATAATTACTTTAAAAGTAAATAGACTGAATTTAACAATTAAAAGACAGAGTGGCTGAATGAATAAAAATAAAAACAAAAAACAAGATCCAACAATATGCTACCTATAAGAAATTCATTTTACCTTTAAAAACTCACTTAGAATCATAAGAATAATAACCAAAATGTCTACAGTGACATCAGATAGAACAGAATTTCTGTCCACATCAATAAGAGCAGGCAAAGAAGTCACTATATAATGATAAATGTGTCAATTCATCAAAAGGATACAAGAGTTGTAAACACCCAACATTGGAGCACATGAATATATAAAACAAATATTAACAGAAATGAACAGAGAAACAGATAGGCATTACAAAATAAGAGGGAACTTCAATATTTCACATTCAGGACTGGATAGATCATCCAGACCAATAATCAATTAGTAAATAGCAGAACTGAATAACACGATAGACAAAATGAATGTAAGAGCTTTATTCAGGACATTCTATTTCATAACACCAGAATATACTTACTTCTCAAGGCACATGGAACATTCTGTAGAACAGATCATAAGTCAGGCCACAAAGTAAGCCTTAGCAATTTGTGAATATTGGAATCATTAAAAAAAAAGAATAGCAGAATCATATTGAGTATCTTTTCCAACCACAATGGTAAGAAGCTAAAAATTAGTGACATTAATAGAACTGGAAAATCCATAAATATGTGGAAATTAAACAATGCACTACTGAACTCAAAGCAGAAATGAAAGCGAAATCAGAAAGCTTCTTTAGACAACAAAAACACAACATGTCAAAACATACAAGATAATGTAAAAAAGATTCCTAGGTGGAAGTTTAGAGTGATCAATGTGTAATTAAAAAAGGAATATCTCAAATAAACTACCTCATATTAAATCTCAAAGAATTAGAAAATGAAGAAAAATTAATCCCAAAGTTAGGAAAAGGAAGGAAATAATAAGGATTAGAGCAGAAATAAGTAAAAGACATCAGAAATACAACAGAAAAGACCCATAAAAATAAGTTTGTTTTTTGAATGATAAGCAAACAAACAAAAAACATTTACTCTGTTAACCAAGAAAAAGAAAAAAGAACTTAAAGTTTTAAATGAAAGAGGAGACATTATGACTGACACTACAAATATATAAAGGGTTATAAGAAGCCATGAGGAACAATTATAAGGAAGCAAATTGGATAAAATAAACCAATGGATAAATTTCTAGAAACATACCGTCTACCAAGCCTGAACCTTTAAGAAATAGAAAATGTGAACAGACCAATAACAAAGTAAGAAAATTGAATTAGTAAGCAAAAACCTCCCAACAAGGGAAAGCTCAAGAACAGGTGGTTTCACTGGGGAAGTCTACCAAACATTTAATGAAGAGTTGATGTCAGTCCTAATACTCTTCCAAGAAAAGGAAGAAATATGTTCAAACACACGTTTTATAAAGCCAGCAATACCTTGATACTAAAATCAGATAAGAGCACTAGAAGAAAACAAAACTACAAGACAATATCCCTGATGAATACATAAGCAAAATATACAGCAAAATTCCAGAAAACTGAATTCAACAGGATCCATAAAAAGGATCATATTCATCATGATCCAGTAGGCTTTATCCCTTGGATACAAGTATGGTTCAACATCCACAAATCAGTAAGTGTGATATACCACATTAATAGAATGAAAGATAAAGATTATATGATCATTCAATAGATGGAGAAAAAGCATTTGACAAAATTCGACATCTTTTCATGACAACAGCTCTCAACACTTTGAATTAGAAGTATTGTGTCTCAACATAATAAAGGCCATATACAATAGGCTCACATCTAACATTCTATGCAACATGAAGAGCTGAAATTTACCCTCAAAAATCAGGAACAACACAAAGGTGCCACCCTAATCACTTCTATTCAACACAGTACTAGAAATCCTTGCCATAGTAATTAAGTTAAAAGAATAACATAAATAAAAGGGATTCGGATAGGAAAGGAGGAGAGAAAATTGTCCTTATTTGCAGATAGCATAATCTTTTATGTAGAAAACTCTAAGAACACCACCAAAACAGAAGTAATGAACAAATTAAGTAAAATTGCATGATAACAAAAATCAACATATAAATATCAGTTGCATTTCTGATTACTAAGACAAAATAGCTGAATGAGAAAGAAAATAATACCATTTATCAATATAATTGAACACCAACAAAATACTTAGGAATAAATTGAACCAAGGAGGTGAAAAATTTGTACACTGAAAACTATAAGGCATTGATGAAAGAACTGGAAAATATGCAGAGAATTGGAACAGCTCATGTTCATGGAATGGAAGAATTAATATTGTTAATATGTCCATGCTACCCAAAGTCATATATAGATACAATGCAATTCTTATAAAAATTCCAGTGGCAATTTTCATAAAAAGAAAAAAATCCTAAAATTTGTATGCAACCACAAAATAATCCAAAAGTGAAAGTAATCTTGTGAAAGAAGAACAGAATTGGGAGCAGCAGACTTCTTGATTTTAAACTAAGAGTCTATAGTAATCTAAAGAGTATGGGACCCTAGTGTAAAAATGGTTACATA
Source organism: Taxidea taxus jeffersonii (assembly GCA_003697995.1). NCBI lineage: Eukaryota > Metazoa > Chordata > Mammalia > Carnivora > Mustelidae > Taxidea > Taxidea taxus. The sequence goes on from RCUC01085466.1 coordinate 51,670, forward strand.
AATCAACGAAACAGAATTGAAAGCCCAGATATAAAACCACACACAAACAGTCAATTAGTATTTGAAAAAGAAGCCAAGATCTTTTCAGCATATGATGTTAGGGAAACTGGATATTCTCATGCAAAAGACTAAAATTTAATCATTACCTTACACAACTCACAAAAATTGACTCCAAATGGTTTTAAGACATACGTGTAAGACCTGAAATCAAAAAACTCCTAGAAAAAAAATAGGAAAATGATTCTTGGTAGTGGCCTTGGCCAATGATATTTTGGATATATTGCCAAAAAGTACAAACAACAAAAGCAGAAATAAACATTGCTTCAAACTAAAAAGCTTCTGCACATCAAAAGAAATGATCAGCAAAATGAGAAGGGAAACCATGGAACAAAAGAAAAATATTTGCAAGCCATATATCTGAAAAGGAGTTTATACCCAAAATACATAAGGAACTCCTTTAACTTACTAGCAAAATACTACTAATAATCTGATTGAAAATCAGCAGAGGTCCTGAATAGCTTTTTTCCCCAAAGAAACCATATAAATGGCCAACAAGCCTGTGGAAAGCTGCTCACTGTTACTCATCATCTGGGAAAAGCAAATCAAAACCACAATTAGATATCACCTCACCCCTATCAGAATGATTATTTTCAAAGGACAAGAAAGAAGCATTGGTGAGGACGTGAAGAAAAGGAAACTTGGTACACTATTCGTGAGAATGTAAATTGGTATAGCCCCTATGGAAAACACTATAAAAGTTTCTCAAAAATTAAAAAAAAAAATAGAACTACAATCTGATCCAGAAATCTCTGTCTGGGTATATATCCAAAGAAAATGAACTGACTATTTTGAAAATGTACCTTCATCCCCATATTTATTGCATTACTCATAATAGCCAAGAGATGAAAACAACCTATGTGTTCATCTCAAATGAAGAAAATGTGTGTGAAGGTATGTATATGTAAATATATACATATAAATATGCACAGGCACATAGATATATACATACCATGAAATATTCAGCCATTAAAAAAAAGAAGAAAATCCTGCTATTTTTGGCAACATAGATGGACCTTGAGGGCATTATGCTAAGTGAAATAAATCAGACAAAGACAAATCCTGTTTCTCACTAATATGTAGAATCTAAAAAAAGTGCAGTTCCTTCTTTTCTACATCATCAGAAATACTTGTTATTTCTTGTCTTCTTGATCTTTATGTTAATACTTAAAATTTGTTAATTTTAGGAGGAGTTATATACTTTTCTGCTAATAAAAGACAAGTGTTCTAAATTTGCTGCTTTAAAAGTTATTAACATCTTTATTTTGTCCTTTGATATAACTGTCATATTTAAGTAGAAAGCAATTATTTTCTAAAAGGAAATCATGTAATACAGATAGAATTTTGAAAACATATTTGGGATGTTCCCATATATCTTGATAAGATTTTCTAGGCAAAATTATATGCGTAACATATTAAATTTTTTCAGATCTGGATTTTTTAAAAAATTTCTTCAGGTCTGCATATTTTCTTTATTTTTTTATTTTTAATTAATATATAATGTATTATTAGCCCCAGGGGTACAGGTCTGTGAATCATCAGGTTTACACACTTCACAGCATTCACCATTGCATATACCTTCCCCAATGTCCATAATCCCACCACCCTCTCCCTAATACCCTCCCCATGGCAACCCTCAGTTTTGTGAGATTAAGAGTATCTTATGGTTTGTCTCCCTCCCAATTCCATCTTGTTTCATTTATTCCTTTCCTACCCCCAAAACCACCATGTTGCCTCTCAACTTCCTCATGTCAGGGAGATCAATGATAATTGTCTTTCTCTGATTAACTAATTTTGCTCAGCATAATACTCTCTACTTCCATCCACATCATCACAAATGGCAAGATTTCATTTCTTTTGATAGGTTCATAATATATATCTATATCTATATCACCTATATCTATATCTATATCTCACCTCCTCTTTATCCATTCATCTGTTGGTGAATGGACATCTAGGTTCTTTCCATAGTTTGGCTATTGTGGACATTGCTACTATAAATATTTGGGTGCACATGCCCCTTTGGATCACTACATTTGTATCTTTAGGGTAAATACCCAGTAGTGCGATTGCTGGGTCTTAGGGTAGCTCTATTTTTAACTTTTTGAGGAACCTCCATGCTGTTTTCCAGAGTGGTTGCACCAGCTTACATTCTCACCAACAGTGTAGGAGGGTTCCCCTTTCTCCACATGCTTGCCAGCATCTGTCATTTCCTGACTAGTTAATTTTAGTCATTCTGACTGGTGTGAGGTGGTATCTCATTGTGGTTTTGATTTGTATTTCTCTGATGCTGAGTAATGTGGAGCACTTTTTAATGTGTCTGTTGGCCATCTGGATGTCTTCTTTGCAGAAATGTCTATTCATGTCCTCTGCCCATTTCTTGATTGGATGTTCTTTGGGTGTTGAGTTTGATAAGTTTTTATAGGTTTTGGATACTAGCCCTTTATCTGATATGCCATTTGCAAATATCTTCTCCCATTCTGTCAGTTGTCCTTTGGTTTTATTGACTGTTTCCTTGCTGTGCAAAAGCTTTTGATCTTGATGAAGTCCCAAAAGTTCATTTTTGCCCTTGATTCCTTGCCATTGGTGATGTTCCTAGGAAGAAGTTGCTGCAGCTGAGGTCGAAGAGCTTGCTGCCTATGTTCTCCTCAAGGATTTTGATGGATTCCTGTCTCACATTAGGTCCTTCATCCATTTTTAGTCTATTTTCGTGTGTGGTGTAAGGAAATGGCCCAGTTGCATTTTTATTCATGTGGCTGTCCAATTTTCCCAACACTATTTATTGAAGAGACTGTCTTTTTAGGATTGGACATGCATTATTTTAAGGATTTTATTTATTTATTTGATAGACAGAGATCACAAGTAAGCAGAGGCAGGCATAGAGAGAAGGGGGGAAGCAGGCTCTCCACTGAGCAGAGAGTCCAATGTGGGGCTTGATCCCAGGACCTTGAGAACATGACCTGAGCTGAAGGCAGAGGCCTAACCCACTGAGCCACCTAGGTGACACTGGACATGCATTTTTTAAAAGAAAACTTAGAAACAGAATTTTATCACCTACATGAAAAAATGAACTTCCAAGGAAGTTCATTGATGTTTGATATTTATTTATTTATTTATTTATTCATCCTTTTTTATTATGTTATATTGATCACCATACACTATGTCATTAATTTTTGACAGTGTCCCAAGATCCACTCTCTACGTATAACACTCAGTGCTGTATGCAATATGTGCCTTCCTAAATAACACCACCAGGCTCACCCTTCAAAACCATCAGTTTGTTTCTCATAATCCACATTCTCTCCTGTTTTGTCTCGTGTTTCATCTCCCCACTGATTTACCCCACTTCACTCTTCCTTTCCTTCTCTGAATGTTGTCCATGTTTTTCCTTATGCTTCACAAGTAAGTGAACCCATATGATAATTGGCTTTCTCTGCTTATCTTCTTTCTTTTTGCTTTTTTTTTAGAGATTTTATTTATTTATCTGACAGATAGATCACAAGTAGGCAGAGAGGCAGGCAGACAGAGAGTGAGGAAGAAGCAGGCTCCCTGCTGAGCAGAGAGCCCAATGCAGGACTTAATACCAGGACCCTGAGATCATGACTTGAGCTAAAGGCAGAGGCTTAACCTACTGAGCCACACAGGCACCCTGCTTGCTTTATGTCATTTAGCATAATCTCCTCTCGTCCCATCCAAGTTGATACAAAAGTTGGGTATTCATTCCTTTCTGATGGTTGCATACTATTCCATTGTATATATGGACTATATCTTCTTTATCCATTGGTCTGTTGAAAGGCATCATGGCTCTTTCCACAGTTTGATGGTTGCAGCCATGGCTGCTATGAACATTGGGGTACATATGGCTCTTCTTTTCACTACATTTGTATCTTTGAGGTAAATACCCAGTTGCACAATTGCAGGGTCATAGGGTGGCACTATTTTTAATTTCCTAAGGAATCTCCACACTGTGGAGGGATAGGGTGGCTGGGTTATGGACATTAGGGAGGGTATGTGCTATGGTGAGTGTTCTGACATGTGTAAGCCTGATGATTTACAGACCTCTACCCCTGGGGCAAATAATACATTTTATGTTAATAAAAAATAAAAATGTACACCAGAATGACTTAAAAAATCTTCTCTAGTGAATCCATGAGTACATGAAACATAGTTGAAAACACAAGAGTAGATGAGATAATATAGGGAAAAGTCTAGAATGAAAGAAGAGGGAGGTCAAGGATTAATCAGAAAGACGCATCATTCAGGGCAAAGAGGGTAACATGACCTAGTATAAAACACTGAGATGAGCAATCAAGGACAGAAGCAGGGAGGGTTACCATAAGAAGCCAGAGAAGATTTTAATAGTACCAGACACTACTCTTGGTTAGGAGAATGATCAAATATTCTTTACTTTTGGCATTTAAAGTTGGTTGTGGCCCTGGAAAGAGAAGGTTTTAATGTATACGCAGAGCAGAGAAAATGAAGGCAAAGGAACCAAATAGGACAATTTCCAATCGCTTTTCCTATTCTTTTTAGTTACCTGTTGTGTCTCCTTGTATCATGTATGAGTAAACTTCAGCTATTTTAGTTTACTATCCTTTTTTTTTTTTTAATGGTCTGGCTCTTTTAAGAGTCCAGGCTTTTATATGTTGCCCTCAGTATACTGCTTTTCCTCATGTTTTTCTCCAATTCTTATCCTGTTTTTCCTGTAAAGTTATCTGAAATTATACTTCCACTGGGAAGTGTTTCTTCCTCCAGGTCACCATTCACTTCCCTCACTATATTTTTACATAACATGCTTATACCTCTTACATATTACAGCCTAAATCACACACTAGTTAGCAATGTAAGTGCCTTTCTTTCTCCCTTCTAGATGATGAGCTTCTGGTCAGCAGCCATATATAAAAACTAGGAAATTATCCCCATCAGTCTCACATCCTGTGCACGTACTCTCCATTGTCTTTTCCAATACCCTGCATATTGAAAGTACTTGATAAAAGTTAAACAGAATGGTAATGTCAGCAGTTAATGCAGCAGGATCTAGTTCAGTTTGTAGTCAGTTTCTCAGAAAGATGCATGACATGATTGGTGACTTAATATGCAGTCAATACTTTTACAATCAAGACACGTATGAGTCACACTTGTTATGGTAGTGAATGCATTATAAAAGCAGTGAAGTATTGTGTAGATAAGGAAAAGAAAGAATCAATTCTATTTGAAGGACCTAGGAATGTCCTCATGGAGGAGATCTGATTTGAATTCAAGGATGAGTGGTATTGAGATGGAAGGACAGAGAGGCCCTATGCTGATATTGTTGGGGTCTCCTCTAACAAAGGGACACCACATGTATCTTGTGAGTGACCTCCTGTGTCTCTTGTATTCCTGCATCTTTCTCATAGATCAGGGATATGGTTGTTACCAACTGGGTCACTGGTTTTCTGGGCCTGATGAGCCAAAGAGGAAGCCATAGTGTTTCAGAGGGTGCATCACCAGAATCGGAGGAAATAAGAGCAGACCCTCTGCCTTTCCTTAATAGGTGGACAGGGAGCCATTCATTATTAGATATGAACCAAATGGGAATAGATCTTTCAAGGGATTACTGATTGTGAGAAGTGTTTTTCTGCTGCTGTCTGAATGTAATCTTGGGGTAAATTCCAAAAATTAAGAGTAAATAAAGATAATACTAAAACATCCTTGTAGGCTCCCCCCTTTTTCTTTTAATAATTGCAGTTTTAGTAATTGCAGTGTACAATGAGCTCGTTCAACTATACCTTGTCCTTGTGGGTTATAAAGTTTTCCTATAATATGATGAATCTGCCAATCAGAACAGAAGGCTGTAATTTGGGTCTCGTGTAAGTTGGTGCATTATCAATTTTTACGGTAGTAGAGATCCCTATAACACTAAAACATTGCAATAGAGTCGAGCAGACAGCAGAAAGGGAAATAGAGGATTAAAGAATTGCCCAAAGAATTTTAGAAAATGTATCAATAACATGTAAATAAGGTTGATGAGGAAAGACATGGAAATGAGATACATCCATTTGCCATAGTTCATTGGCTTGAGAACCATGCTGATTGGCTCCTGAAGGGTGTGAGTGACAGTGAAAAGACACACAAACAGAACAAGATTGAACAATGTTATGTATCTTTTGAAGTGAAATGTGGTAATGGTTGTGCAGTCAATTAGAATTAGTATGTAAAACCAAGGGTTCATCTGTAGGTGATGTGAAAATAGGACATGTCAGGATATCTGTTGATGGTTACCTTCTACCACTGGGTCCTGGGAGAGAAGAATGGGCCCTAATGTGGGTGACAGAGAGGATGGAAACAGGATTGAACAAGGGACTGTAATGTTGTGAGAAGGTGTAACATGTTTTTTTTGTGTTGTAGATATCTGAGCTTTTCCAATGGCGGGAAAGAGAACAACTACATAAGCAGAATCAGAAACGATGTTAAGTGCAGAAGATATATGTATTAATAGAGTTTAAGAATGAATATTTCTGTTTGTTGCACTGATGCATACTCTGAATTGAGAGGTTTCAGGCAGGTCCATGTATACTTCCTTTTCCAGTTGAGGAACAATCAATATAACACATGGGAGCACCTACAACTGGACTAGTTTTACATATATTAGAAGTTACAAATGATGACTTTTTAAGGAAATCCCATAATTTACCCACAGGGTAATGGTTTCCAATGGTTCCAGAATATCCTGCTAAAGCATTAAGGAGATGATCATTCAAGGGAAATAGGGAAGAAAAATGTTTTATAGAAATAGGAAGAATAATAACATGAGGGTCGTATCTCAATATGTGAAGGCATCTGGTTTGGCCAAGGATAATGAGATCTGCAAGAAGGTCAACATATGCAGTTAAATACTTAGAAGCTCGGTGATTCAAGTAGATCCATTCTAAAGGAGAGTCTTGTCGAACTATCATCCCTGTAGGTGAATGGGAAGTATGGAACAGAAATAACAGTAAAGGTAACGCAGGATCATATCGACACAAGAACACTTGATGAAGGTATTCTTCAAGGAACTGAAGTTCCTGTTCAGCCTGCAGTATTAAGCTTTGAAGACTATCAAGGTTAGGGTCTCCCTCAAGAGTGGCAAATAGATTTGTAAGTTGATGTGTAGGAATACACAACACTGGGCATAACCAATTAATGTCTCCTAATAATTTTTGAAAATCATTTAGCGTACTTAAAGTATCTCAATGAATGGAAAACTGAGGACTAATGGTGGTTTAAATAGAAGAAGGGTGGAGTAAATTGTACCTTTTCAGGAGCTATTATAAGACTGCTCTGTTGTAGGTATTGTGTATTTGGAAACACTTGATGTAAGACTTCTGGGATTGGGGCTGCTTGTAAGATATTATCCATGTAATGGATAATATAAATGTGGTATATAATTGTCTAATGGGCTCAAGAATCTTTCTGACAAAATACTGGCACATCATAGGAGAGTTACGCATGCTCGAGGGAGAATTTTCCATTGAAATCTCTGTAAAGGTTATTGTTGATTTACTGTTAGAATGGAAAACACAAAATGCTCATTGTCCTAGGGGTGGATAGGAATAGTGTAAAAGCAGTCTTATAAATCCAAAACTACTAAAGGCCATTTAGTAAGTATTCAAGAGAGAGCAGGAAGTCCTGGTTGTAATGAACCCATAGTTACCATTGCAGCATTAATATTACGGAGATCTATTATAATCTCCATTTGACTGACCTTTTCTTTACCACAAAAATATGGAGAATTCCAAGGAGAAAAAGAAGGTTCAATGTGTCCATTTTCCAATTGTTCTTTAATTAAAACTTTTAGAGCCTTTGGTTTTTCTAATGTGAGGGCCAACTGGGGATATCTAAATAGCATCATTAATTTTCCAGGTGATCGGAATTGGTGAAAGGGCTTTATCAACAACAATGGCCCCTATATAAAATACAACCCAGCTCCAGTATCATTAGGGTTAAGATCTATAAGTGCAGGCATTCCTTCTAAGTTTTTACCTAAGCCTCTCCTAGGAATATGCCCCATGTTTTTCATCATATTTTTTACAAGTGAGCATGTAAGTATGTGAATTTCAGCATCCCATTGTAATAAATCTCTTCTCCAGAGATTAATAGGTATGGGGGCAATGTAAGGTTGAATATGAACTTGTAATCCCTGTGGGCCCTTACAGGGCAGAGGTTGGCTGCTTTGTCTCCATTGCTGAGTAGTTACATAGCCAAGACCCTCAAGGGCATAATCAGCAGACATTGTAGGCCATTGGTGGGGCCAACATTGACAAGAAATGATAGAGATATCTGCTCCAGAATCTAAAAGCCCCTCAAATATTCATTCCTTAATAGAAAGCTTCATTTGGGCTTGACTTCCTTCAAACAGTTTCTTAGAAAATGAATCTTTTTATTAGTACTGCCAAATCCTCCTTCCATAAAGTTTGAAGGTTGAGTAGGCATAATATAGGGAAGTAACAAAAGTTGGGCGGCTCATTCACCTGCTGAAAAGGTCCAAGGAACAGTGACAGAAACCATAATTTGAATCTCACCATAATAATCAAGAGTCTATTACTCCAGTATGTACTGTAACTCCTTTCATAGTTAAACTACTCCCTCCAAGCAGGAGACCAACCATATTTGGGGGTATAGGTCCATATAGGTGTGTTGGCAATTCATAAGGAGACTGAGATGTATGTATAAAGGAAGTCATAGAGGGATATCAAGAGCAGCGCTCCTCTGAGTAGCAGGGACTAAGTCCATTACTGAGTCACTCTTGGGTACAAACTGAATAGGATAGTTCCATGACCCCATATTTATTGGGGCCTGAGGTTGGCCCCTTAAGGAGTTTCCCTGATGAGTGTTCCCCAAAGAATTTCCCGCTTTCTTTTTTTTTAGAATTGCATTCCTTGGCCCAGTGTTTGCCTCATTGAGAGCAGGGAGAAACATTAGGGGGTTGAATCTTGGATTTATTCAGGTGATTGGTGGGAGAGGGGCAACCAGACTGGGAGGGAGATGGCATTTTTTTTAATGTGTCCTGTTTGTCCAGGATTAAAACCTTTTGCCTCCAATTGTTGTTGAACAGCCATGGTTTCTAATGCTGTAACTGGGGCCTGAGGTTTAAAGGGTCCTTCATTACAGAAGCTTTTAAATAATCCATGACATCTCCAGATTCTCTAAGTGGTTGAATCAGGGCCTGGCAGTCTTCATTAGCATTATCATGTGCTAATTGTCTTCAGAGTATTATCTGAATTTGTTCTCCTCTTATCTGTTTTTCCAGTGATTCTTTTTTATCTGCCAGTAAAATCAATGTATGGCTCTTTAGGCCCTTGAATTTTTGTATAACTGGCAGTATAATCAGTACCTGAATTAATGTTTTGCCAAGTTTGTAAGACAACATCACATACGTGGGGAAGGGCTGCAGGAGGGATGTTATGAGTTTGATGATTAGAAGTTGTCCAAACTCCTGTTCCCATGAGCATATCATAAGTAACAGCAGCTACATTCCCTCTCTGTCCTAAACTCCTGACCTTTTCATGTGCCTCCTCAGAAAGCCACATCTTCCATTGCAGAAATTCAGAAGATGTTAATACCATTTTAGCTATGAGTTGAAAATCATAGGGAATCCAGCGGGCGTTATTGCTCCAACTGGATAAATATTCATAATTCATAGCAATAAGAAGAAGTAGGCACCTACATGGAACATATCTTTTTAAATTCTCTTACAGTCTCCATCAGCATCTTATCATAAGTATTTGGCCCGTTAGCATGAAAAGTTACAGGAAAAACTAAGTGAAGCTTATGGGGGTAAGATGGTGTAGAAATAGAATTTGGTTTTCAGTTTTTGTTGGTCCTAATTGTAACATGCATTAATTATCATCCAAACTAGTGTCATATACCTTATTCCTAAAGAGGTCTGCTGCTCTTTCCTTGTCCTCATCCACGGAGGAAATCGGAGGTGGGGTGGCCAAAGGAGAAACATGGCATTCGTCCTTTTTGCCGAAAAATAATATTTTACTTTCGGTTTGAATTTTGGGTTGTTTTGTCATCAAACTCATATGTACGCAGAGGCAGTTGTTTCAGCCTTAGGATCCTCTTCCTTATATTCTCCTCTAAGAATTAAAATAACCATTTTTACCAAAGTCCATATAACGCAAAACTCCACAGGAATTTTTGCACCTTGTCTATAAGCCTTTTCCACATTATGGCAAGTGCGCTACCAAATTGTCTCTTCCAAGGTTCTTTCATTGGGAAACTAAGGATTACATTCACTAATAATATCCAGACAAGTTCTTAATTGACATCTGGATACTTGAGCACCTCCCCAAGATAAAAGGTGTTCTATTCATGCTAGAAAAGGCTGGGGGCAACTTTGATTCTGCCCCAACGTTCTCACTTAGCTCCTTCTGTGAGATTGTCTGGATCCCTGCCTGACTTTCCTCGATTTCAGGGCCCTTCTCAGGCGCCACTTGTTACCTTCTCAAGGTGGGGATTCTGGTGATCAGAGCCTTTGTGATGAGGGAACTACTGAATGATGATGGGTAGACGTCTTTATTTGTTACAATCACTTCTTTTATACCTTCCGTAAGATCCCATTACAAAGAGCATATAGATTTATGTGCAGGGTGTGGGCTACTGCGGGATGTGATTTACATGCAGGCAATCAAGTGAGACAAGTGAACAACCATGATTATCTCTTAGCCTTAAATGACAATATCTCTTAGCTTCAAATGACAAGAGCAAGTTAAGGATTCTCCATATATACTAGATCTTCCTAAAGAAGAACAAGAAAACACTCCAGAGATCCTCCCATGTTCATTCCAGGAATGGGTCCAGGAAGACGTTTACCCTCCATTTCCTGGAGTTTTCACAGAGGATTGGACAGGACCCCAGTCACATTGGTGAGGATCCAGGTTGTGTTCCAACACAGGGGTAAAATAGGGTAAGAAATGTAGAGGAATTGGGGTGAAATGAAAAGCACAGAGATTAACTCAGTAAATCATTTTGTGTGGGTAAAGAGTAACTGCAAAGTTCCCATGAAGATTATTCAATACATGGGAATAACTTCAACTCGGGGTGAAGGAGTTGATGAGACTAGCTAAAACTACAACCATATTATTCTCTCCAGTAACTGTCCAAGCCAACCTGAGAGTCCCTTCAGTTCATTTAACATTTTATGCACAGGTAAAGAACCGAATTCTAGAAATGATGTCAGTTACATAAGAATCAGCAAGATGATCATCAAATGACTTAGTGACTTTAGCAAAGGTCATTTACTTTAACCTCATTGTCTCACAGGTCATCTTTAATTTAAGTCACAGAGTTAATATGTTTTGGGAACTGAATCTCCCCATAGAAATACACTGATGTCATCATAGGCAAGTCCCATAAGCATTTGATGGAAAGTATAATTTTGCATTGTGAGGAACATAATTATTGACACTGACTTATTAGTCGTCTCCCAGATTTTCATTCTTTTAATCCAAAATGTTTTGGAGAAAAAATTATATCCTGAAATTATATGAGACTTCATAATATGCAGACACACACAAAACCGATATCATGTTATAAAACTCTTCTCAGAGCATTCAGGTAACGGAAGTATTCAGATTTATCTTTACCTTACTATTAGTGTCCATAAGTACTGTTTTATCTGAATTAGTCAGCATTTTTTAATTGTTCTCAGGTTTCA
>RCUC01085476.1:0-14727 GCA_003697995.1 Taxidea taxus jeffersonii
TCCTGGTCCTTACACACCCAGCTCTCCAGGCCTTACACACCCAGCTCACCTGCACCTGCGAGCCGCCCTTCGTGCTCCGCGGCTCTGAGCACCGAGACCAGAGTTAAAACGCGAAGGGAAATGAGACCAGAAGTTGGAGAGCCTGGAGGCACCGTGCCCTCCCCTGGGCTGGATTTCGGTCCTCGTCCCCCTGTTGCTACGTTTCCTTTCACCCTTCCCCTCAGGATTTTCCTGACCAAATCCTCGGGAAGAATGGAATTTGATTTCAGACACACACATTCGGGCATGCCGCTCCAGGAGTCCGCAGCCCGTCCCCCACGCCCCTCCCAATATTCTGTGTCCGGTGTTGTGCGGTTTGATAGAGACCAGCTCCTCCAGGCCTCTCGCCCGGCGTGGGGAGGATCTATTGTCTTTAAAGTGAGTTACACGCACATAAAGCAGGAACACAAAAGTGGGAACACGGGGCCTTATTAACTGGCTGGGTTGTTATTTTCAGCGTGGGCCGCTTTAGGGCCGGGCTAATCCACAACATTCACTGCGCCTGATGAGACCCAATTTTATGGAGGAGATTTTCAAAGAGAGATAGGTCTAAATACATAAATTAATCATGAAAAGTTAAAGGACCCTCCTTTTTTTTGCCCCCCCTCCCCCGAGTCATTCGGCATTTCCTCAAGGCGGTAGCCCTTTTGGACAGGATGTTGCAAAGTGCATGTTGATTCTGTTTGTTCAGAGCACACTGACACACCTTCCTTAAAAAATCGTGGAATTGGATTTGTTTGGGATGTAACATCATCAGTGGGGATTCTGAGCCTAAGTTAGGGGGAGAATTGGACTCTAAACACACATAAGTAGAGACTTTTCACAGCCCGCTGAAGTGGTACGTTTTAGCTCACATCACATCCAAACATTTTCTCTCTCACACATTGGAGTTTTCCCTGTTTTTCATGGAAAATCAGCAAGTCAGAAACAGTCAGTTGATTTTTACAATGTGAGTTCTGGGGCCTCTAAATGAGGGTGATAATCATACAATCCAAAGGAAAACAATGGTGGGGTATTTAAAATCAATGTCGTGAAATGTATTCAGAAAGATCGACAGCCACACATTTCCCACGTGGCACGGAGCTCATTTCAGTCACTGGGAATGAGGTTTCAGGGTGACGCATCCACATTTCTCTCGGAGGGCTCTGTGAGTAGGCCGCTTTTGGTGGGGGGCTGGGGTCAGCGAGGCCCTTCTCGCCCCAGACTCGGGATGCTAGGAGACTCTCAGGAGATGCTGGGTCTGATGGAAACCGCCAGATGGTTGGACAATGCCAAGAAAAGTCTGGAAAGAAAGAGAAATCGGAGACCTCCTGTGTCCGTGGGAAAGACCCTGCCCATTGCACAAGACTGAGTTGGTGAGGTCAGTGTAGGTCTAGTTGAGGTGGTCTGGACGACTTTCGACAGCCGCTCAGTTAAGACTCTCTGCGTGGTGTGTGTGAGTGTGTAGAAAGCTTTTATCCAGCCAGAAGGAAACCTCACTTCGTTTTTATATTAAGCTTCGATAGAAGAGGAGAGCACAACACATTTGCTAACGGGGGGAGGAGGGGAGGATGAAGGAACATGGCAATGGCTAAAAGTGGCGTCTTGTTTGGGACCAACATCGCCTCTGGGAGGCCAGGCCAGACCCTGCGGAGCAGAAGGAAAATGTGGGAATGTGGGAGGGGCAGTGATGCAGGAGCACACTCCCACCCTGCACACTGCCCACCCCCCTGGGCTGACTCGACCTGGAGTCGTTTCTAGAGCGTGGGCCCTGGTGCCTCGCTGCTGGCTGCACCCAGGGGTGGGAGGAGGTGGTCCCTGCCACGCAGGGTGGGAGAAGGCCCTCGAGACACAAACGATCCCTCTGTCTCCCTCTTTTGCGATACTCCAGCAGCCCCAGTAACGGGGCTGTGCCTGGCTTTGTTCACTCGAAACATTAAAAACAAATTGGTGGTCAGTGAACTTTGGATCCTCCAAACTGTCTTTGAAGAAAGGAATTGCAGCACGGAATGGTATAAACTTTGAAGCAGTGAAACCTCTTGAAAAGCTCTGTTACTTGGAGTCAGCAGTATTTGTCTCTTTTTCTGGTTGAAATACGCGTTCTTGTGTGCTCTGTGTTCGCAGCAGGGAGATTTTTATCGTCTCTGACCGATCCAGCCCCGTCAGGAGTTTTGTGGTTATTTTGCATATGTTCTCCTTCCTGTCCTTAGCACTTTTTTCCTCACTGAGCCTTCCCGGGGCCGATGCTGTTCTAGGTATCACGCTTCGGTATTCGATTGGATTCTATAGGCGACTCCCCTGTTCCCCCCCAGCAGGGGTGGACTGAGAGCAAGCGGTCTTAGCATGCAGCAAGAAATCTACAGACAACCGAATCCAATTTGCATAGCTTTAGCTGTGCTAAAATTCTAGTCTCCAAAGGGTAAATGCAAAAAAGTGCGGTCTATCTTTGTGTGTTTAATTATCTGACTTTTAACGAGCTAAGTTATAATTGCTACAATGAGCATTGAAAATATTTTGGGCAAAAGCTGTGAGCGTTTTTCAAATTGTTGATAAGAAAACTATTTGAGCAAATTAAAAAAAATGGGAAAAAAATAAGACCATAGAAATTAATTTTCTGGGATGGTTATAATGAGAGGTGACATAAATTATTAGCGTCTTGTGACCCCGTTTAATTCACCAACTTTCCCAGAAGTCACATACTTAATGTAGATATGTTTATGTGATTTTTAGAAACAAAATGGAAGTATGAGATAATATCATCTTACCTCCTGAAAGACGATCACATTTCTTTTACACTTGAAGTTGTGCAATATTCATTGAAGGGCTGATCTATATTTAAAAAAGGAAAAAATCAAAATACAAGATTCATTATTTAGCCTGGAAATTCCTCACAAACAATAAAAATGGAGTGTCTATAAAAAATGTATTGTTTTCAACCTTAAGGGGAGAAACGAATGTTATTCTTCAAATTTGCTTTTTCTTTCAAAGTGTTGGAGGACTGAGCGCGTGTACTATGTGACTCCAGAAGCAATTTATTGATGTAAAATAATCGTAATGTGCACTTTAGAATCTTACCTCTGAAGACCTTGAGCATGAAATATTCCAAGCAAAATATCAAGAAGAGAATTTTTACTCAGAGCCATCTAAAGGGGAATTTGTTCCCAGATTCATTCTTGGAGGTGTGCCTTCTAACCTTCGCTCACAAATGTTTGTTCCAGGAAAATAATTCAGACTTGGGTCAGCAGCATTTCAAAGAACGCACGCAGATTAAGGACTTCCTGGAACAGGGAGACAGTGTTAGTCTCCGGTACCTGGCACGGAATACGGGGCAAATGTTTAGATGCTTTCTCCTTTTGTTTCACCCAGTGCCGTTGTCAAGCTCGGCTGCTGAGCATCCTCGGGAAGAGGCAGACCGACCCCTGCGTGTTTGTTCTGTATTAAAAAAGACATTGATCAGCTTTATCAAGGATGCGCGTTTTCCCTAGTTTTCCAAAATGTCAAAGACATTCCTTCTGCGTGAAATAAACTAGCAGGAGACAGCAGAGAAGGCAGGGGACAGGGACCTGGAATCTGACGCACAGACGCTGCTGGGAGCCAGCCGGGCTCGCGTGTGCGATTGCATCGCAGACCAGGGCACAGCTTCCAATCTGTGGGGAGTGCTCATTTTCGCTCCTGCACCGTCACCGGGTCCCACCTCCTGGAGCAATAATGGGTGTCAGGTAGAGTCTGGACCAGGCAGGATTGAGCTATCAGCCCCCTGCTGCGTGTTAATTTATTGCTTCAGACATTTTCATATCAGATTCATTTTCACCCATTCCACCGCGGCTGCACAAAGTTCCCAGTCTCTGCCAGGCCTGGTGGCCCCGGAGTGCGGGTACCTGGCACCCGGAAATGGCTTTCTTCACAGCAGAGCTCAGGTACGACCCTCGGAGAGCACAGCTGCGCCGACCCGAGCTGGGAATAGGACGCCATGCAGGCAATATGCGTAGGTGTGACCCGGACGCCCAAACAGGGGCCTTTTAGTAAACAAGAAAGGAAATTGTAAGACTGCAGAGCTCCCAGTGCTAGGCGTCTTTAGGAAATGGTGTTATTTCCTCAAGAAAACACAGGGTCCCAGCTGCTTGGAATTTACATCAAAAATGCCTTCTCCCTAGTTTTGTTTAGCGATTCTGTGGACCCCGCTGGAAAGGTGTTTGTTTCTGCAAATGGACGCACCGGCCGGGCTCGCTCTCTGCAGCTTCCCCCAGGCTCAGCTGGCTGTGCAGCCGGAGCGGGAGGCACTTAGCCCCTCGGGGAGTCCAGAGAAAGGACTGGGGACTGCGGAGCAGGGTTTGTTCCCTTCCTTGCAAAAATTCTTGGGGCACAATTTTTAAAAAATGACTTCATTTGGACGGTTCAGTGGGACCGGAGAGGAAAGGGTGTTTGCAAAGGCAGGAGGCAGGGCGACGTCCTCGCCATCCCGGGAAGCATCAGAAAGCGGTCTGGGTCTGGGTGACCGGACTGGGCACGTCCTGCCTGTCAGCCCGCATTCGCACACATCTTCCCGGGGACCAAAGCAAGTTTCTGGAAGAAGCAGCTGGTGGGCGAGGCTCCTGGGCACAGGGAGCCGTCCCTGTCGCCCCTCTGCGGAGGGAGGGCCAGCAAGATCACTCCCTGAAGCCTATTGTTTCTGCCAGCACTGAGGCACACCTGGGAGAGCCAGGTTTAAAGTCCAGCTTGCTTCCACGTTCAGGCTCCTATTTAAGAAGCTCACAGATAACTGGAGCACGTTCTCACTCGTTTGCCTCCAACGAACAAACACAAACCCCTTGTCTTCTAGGTGCAAGGATGAATGCGAGGCCAGTGAGTGTCTTTGGGCCTTCCTGTTGGCTGGCTGGTTTAAAGAAATCAGGCCGCGACTTTTCTGAGCACAATGCCCCTTGTTTGCAGACACACTCACACACACACACACACACACACACACACAGGGGCGCGCGTGTGGCGGAACACAGACCCAGCACTGTGCAATAGTGATCCGAAAAAGAAAAAGATTTTTGGGGGAGGTTGTTAAAGTTAAAATGCTATTATGTGGAAAGCAGATGTGTAAGCGGCATCCAGGATAAGCTAGGTCTCACGTAAAGTAAGTCTTGAAAAGCATCCAGTCATTAACGCACGGCATATGATTTATAGAGGGACACACACGTTTCAGGGGAGCCTGCTCAGGGTATCTATGGAAGGGAAGTCCTCCGTCCGAGTTCAGGAAGACGGCAGACCAGATGGATTTTTTGACATTTATCCATTGGACTTGGGATTTCTGTGTTACCTACTCTGCTTCGGACGTGGGAAACGTTCAATGGCTTTTTAAAAACTACACAATAAAGTGTTTTAGTCTTCTTCCTTTCTGAAATCCTGGAAAATGGCTAATTTAATCCTAGTAAAAGTCCTAGTGAGTGGCAAATTAATCCCAGAGTCATACAACTAGATTCGTGAGTTTCCTCTAATTCTTTGGTATCATTTTGATGTCTTAATTGACGAGGATATATTGTGTGATGAGACCAACTTCACCATGCGGCCCTGTGCATGTCCTGGCTTTTTCGGTAAGAACATGTGATCTTTGTCTTAGGAGCTGCAGTTCTGACAAGGCCCCGTTTCGTGGACATTGTGCACCTGCACCCAGAGACTCTGGTAAGCTCCACGTGACAGTGGGCATGACAAAGCCTGTTCAGGGACAGAAAGACCGAGAGCACAGGGGTCATCTGTGAGCATTTGGGGGCTGATCCTAAGGTATTTCTGAAATTTAAGAAAAGGCAACTCATATTTAAAGAGCTAAAAAAATTTTTTTTTCCTGTTGAAGAAACTCTTAATAATCATATTTTATTTTACAGCTGGAATAAATGAATTAAAAATAACTCAGCTCTGGTTTTTACCTCAGGAGCCCTCACCTTTCGAAATGTAATAACCAGTATTCGTATTAAAAAGAGAGAGAGAGATGACTGTGTTTATTTTCTGGCTCTTTTGAATGCAACTGGGTCCTCTGACTTTGGAGGGAGGAGAAAGAGCTGGTCTTTGTGGGTGTGGAAATCCATCTTCCTCCTCGCTCTCTCCTTCACTCCGCTAATTAACGGCTCGCCTGTTAGCGGGCCGTATTTTACCCGCGACTTAGGGGCTTGCTGCGGTTTTCTGGGAGGCTTGCTGCTGATCGAGCCAAACGTCTGTGTGTCTGGTTAGGAGGCGGCGGCTCAGCACAGTGGGGACAGCCTGTTGTACCTCATGCGTCGACTGTGAGTTGGCCCTGGATGCTTCATTTCATCCATCATTCGCGACTTGCAGCACCGTTTCCTGAAGTCAAATAACCCCCGCCTTCTCTCCCATTATCACAAATCATTTTGTAATCCAACCCCCTGAGTTGCGGTAGGACATGAGCAGAGCCGTAGAAGGCACAGTGGTGGTGGAATTATGGGGACGTCCCAGCTCTGGATTCAGAGGAATGTTCCAGCCCCCTATCTGGCCGAGACGTCGACGCCACAGGCCACCTAGATGGCAATGTCTTTTTAATTTTTCATTTCAGCCTGATGGTTGGAAGGAAAGGGGGAGAGAACAAGCTCAGCAGGGCTCACCCTCTCACCCCCCCAGGTCTCTGCCGTGGGAGCCCAGCCCACAACGGAGCTCTGTGGCTGATGGGTCACCATCCCCGCAATGAAGGTCAAATTGTGGAAAGACAAGTCCGGGGACCACAGCCAGCTCAGTGGACCCCTCCCACAGTGGCTGCTGCAATCACGAATGGGTCCTGGGCAAGTTGTCATCAGCCCAACACTGGGGCTGTGGGTAAGGTGGCAGGAAGTCCCCCGAAAGGGTTTGTCCCAGGACCTGTGATCCCATCCCCGGCTGCCGTCTCGAAGGTGGTTGATGAGCAACCTGCCTGGGTGGTGGTGGGGGGGAGGCTCTGGGGAAGGTTCGTTTCTCTGTGTTTATATTTATTTTTCATGTTTTGAACATGGCCTTTCTGAAAACGTACTGGAAGAAAGGCACAGCACAGTAGGAAGAGTAAGCCTTACCCAAATAACTTTATTCCCACAATCATCTCTTAGTTCATAATGTCTCAGTCACTCGTGCATGCTCAGGAGATCTGCGGTGTTTGAGTTGCTTGTGTCCTGCATCGTACCCACCCAGGAAACCAAGTACAACACACATCCACACAAAGGCACCAGGTTATTTGCAAAAAAAAAAAGAAAGAAAGAAAATAGATTGACTAATATTCTCCCACCTGTGGCACTAATCGCTTATGGCACCTGGGACAGGGGGCTGCTCCTCTTTAAAATGACCCAGTGGTGATTTTGATGGGCCCGGCCTCAACAATGTCTGGTTCAAGCGGCTCAGGGGACAGTTGGCCTTGGCTCACTTGGCCACCGTCCTTATGTATCTCCAAACTTCGTCCTGTGATAAAGACCAGGTCCTTCAGAACACCGAGCAGCCTTCCCTCGGTGAGAGGACGGATACAACAGCGGCCGTGTGTGCGACCTACGTTGTTAGTCACTGCGGGAATCTTCACCCCCGCTTCTGTGAAGTATACTACCTGAGGGGAAGAAAAATGTCTCCTTGGGGGAATCATTTGCTTCTAAATGTGACACTGCCCTTGGCACAGCAAGGACACCTCATCGTTGCCTCATGACCTCACAGAGAGCACACTCTTTTCTTGGTTGGGAGAAACTGAGGCCCAGAGAGTTGGTGTGTGTCACTCCAGAGCCACAGGAAACAAGGCCCGCTGTCCAGAGAGAGCCGGGACAGGGCCTGCCCTGGGCCGTAAGAGCCACCGGAGCCAAGCTTGTCCTGAAACTTGTCAGCCTCACGTGGGGTGACGCAGCCCTTGGGTAACAGGTCAGGTGGAGCCAGCGCCTGCTCCAGGGCCCAAGGGAACCTTCTCGGCTCTGCCTTGCCATCGCACCCAAGCCTCGTGAATGGGCTCAGAGCAGAGAGCACCTGTTCCTTGCTGCACGTTCCAAGAAGGACTCTGGTCTCAGCTCCTCCTCTTGTCTGAAGGAGGAAGCTGCTAGGGTCTAGGCTTGAGTGTGTCCTGCTTCCTTCCTTTTTTTCTTTTCTTTTTTTATGTGGTGGTATACTGTCTTTCTTTGGACAAGAAAATGCATTTATTTATATACTGACATTTTCAAAGAAAGTACGTGTAATTTACTTTGAGCTATTGTCAAAATTTTCAATGTAGGTAAATATAGAATGTTTTCAGTAATAGCTTCCTTTCTTTTTTTTTAAAATGAAGACTTTATTTTGGGGGTACTTTTAGATTCCTAGCCGAAGTGAAAGGAAAGCACAGAGAGTTCCTGTATCCCTTCTTCCCCCGCACAGGCAGCACCTCCCCAGTGTCAGTGTGTCGCACGTGGGAGGTTCATGTTACAACACCTGAACCCACATGGACATATCCTCATCACGCAGAGGCCATAGTTTATGGCAGGGCTCACTCTTGGTGTTGCTCATTCTCTGGGATTGGACAAATGAGTGATGACAGGATGCACCACAGCTCATTTATCCATTCACCTCCTGAAGGACATCTCTGTTGTCTCCAAGTTTTGGTAATTATGGATAAACTGCTATAAACATCCATGCACAGGTTCTTATGTTCCTTGGTCTTCAACTCTTTTGGAGAAATACCAAGGAGTACACTCGGTTTGGATTTTGAGTTCGGATTTTCTTGGTTGAGGAGAAACTAACCGTGGCTGGTGAAATAATGACCCCACCCCCGCTGATGTCCCAATCCTCAGGACCCTCAAATGTTATCTTAACACGGTAAAAGGAACTTCGCAGATGTGATTAGGTATGGGTCTTGTGATGGGGAGATTGTCCTGGATTCTTAGGACGGGCCTACTATAATCATGAGGGTCTGTTGAAGAGGACAGCAGGGGAGTCTGTGTTAGCAGGAGGAGGGATGACAAGAGAAACAAGAGGTTTGGTGCTTCAAGGGAGGGGTGTAGGCACCTCCAGAAGCTGGGAAAGGCACACATCCTCCAGGAGACCTCAGGAAGGGGCTCATCCTTGCTTAGGCTTGAATTTAGTCCACCGACCTTGGACCTGGAATAACTTTATTCCTCTTGGTGATACTTAGTGTGCTTTGTTATAGTGGGAGTGGAAGACTAATACCGTAGCAAAGGATGAGTCCCTCCTGAGAGCTCTGAATTGTTCCTTCTCCCTGGAGCTCCAGTGGTTCTTGACTGGCCCCTGTTTAACGACTCTCTCATGACTCTCAGAAAACTCATGTAGTGTGTTGGGAAGATGGAGAGCTGACTCTGGTCTCTGAGGAAGGCACAAGCCAATGCAAATCGTTTCTGAGGTTCAAAAGAGCTGGTTTTTCAGTCTTGATGTTTAAAAACTGTGTGTGCCTTTGTAGTCACTGATTGGCTGCCCACTTAGTATTTTTGGCTGGGCTGAAACCCAGGAGGGTCTCATGAGAAAGGCTGATCACGTGAGATTGTCCAACTAACAATATTTGGGTAAATTCTGGGTAAGAAACCAAGTTTTTAGATGCTCTTCCAACCCAAATGTAGGAGCTGTGTGAAATTTACACATCATTCCTTCGTGGTCTGCGGGATCAGCAGGAGTTGTGAAATGGGAACCAGGAGAGGCTGGAGAGCAACCCCACTCACGACCCTGGAGCAGGGGAAATTGCTTAAAACCCCAGCATAACTACATCCTGGCCCTTGGATGTGGAGGCGGAGCCTTGCAAAGAGAACGGCCCTGAGCTGCTGGGGTGTGTGGCTGGAGCAGCTGTACATGCAGTTTTCAGCCAAGTTCTGCCCTCCTTGAGTGCAGGAGAGCAAGGCGGGAGCACCTCGTTGTCCCACGTATAGTCTACTCCCAGAAGCCCTCCGCCGTCCCAGATAAACACAGTGGGGGGGGGGTCACTAAGTCTCCCATTAAATTTTAAGCCCTTTCCCACTTTTCCAGGCTTCCCACCACTTGCTAAATGAAATTTCACATGAGAGTTTCAACCAAAGGTGTCTGGGAAGGCCACTGAAATTGTATGAAGTTCACACATTTCTGGTGAACATGTTCTTTCTACTTACTTCCCCTCCAAACTCTCTTACCCATTCTGCTGAATGGGATGAAGCACTTTGAGGACACTGGAGTGTTGCTAACATTATTTTTGTGACCCACTTTTATATTTTGGGCTACTGATAGAGCTTTTATGTACGTCATCGGTATTTTTAAAAAGTTTTGACAAGCCATTTAGACTCAACAGTAAATAAAACACTAAGAAATGGTAAAACTTAATTAAGGGCTTCACCTTATGAAATACACACACACACATACAAATGCACCCACAGAATCACAAATGAGGCAGAAAGGCTTCAATTTTTACCTTTGAAACTACTTCTTTGACTCTGCAGGAATTGTATGAAGCATGGCAGAAAGAAAAAAGTCAAGAGGAAAATGTGCTAAAGGTAAAAACTCAATTCTGATAGATTTGGCTCCACTTTGCACAGTTGAGCTGTTGGAAATGGGATGAGAATGGTCAGGGTATCTCTGTACTGTCGAGATAGGCCACCAAAAGAATAAGAAAAAGGAACAAACCTCGACTATAATTGTGAATCGTCTGAGAATTGCTTGCTGCCAAATTAGCATAACATAAAAGCCTGAACTAATTGACATGAAGTTATATAACAGGAATGCTCTGTGCTTTCAATAGGTTTTCAACAGAACTATTTAAGAACTGATCTCGTAATTCACCAAAAACTGGTACTTTGCTCTGTATTAAACATTAACAGTTAAAGCACAGACAGGATTTAGGAGCCACATGGTGGACTGAGCAGAAACTTTCTACAACTTGGGGGAGGACCATAGATGCCGTAAAATGACACAAGGGACTTTTTAAAATAATCAACCCACAAAAATACTGGAAAAAAGAAACAAGAAGGATAGTGAGAAATTTGTGGGAGTCTCTGAGAAACAGAGATGAGAGGCAAAATGAGGAGTGCCTTTCCCTACTGGAGGCCTCTATGAGAGGAACAGTGGAGCTCGGGGGCTTGGCGGTGTTCCCTCCAGACTAACTCTTGCCCAGCATGGTTTTCAGGAGCTGGGCTGACTGAGGGTCCCAGCCCATCCAGAGCTGGGCACTGGGTAGCATCAGCATATGCCCAGGACTGAGCCAGAGCAGGGAGATTAGAGCCAAAGGTGTGGGTTCCCAGGAGGGATGCTGAACCTCATACCCCAAATGCAGAAGAGCATATAAGAGAAAAGGAGAGCCAATGAACAGAGAAGTAACAAGAAAATCTTTCCCAGGGTTAAAGAAATACCTGAGTCCTCAGATTGAAAGGCTGAGTATTGAGTAGAGTGGGTAGAAAAAGGTGGAAATCTAGCCTTATTTCTGTAGAATTTCTAAGTGCTGAGCGTAAAGTTAATTTATTGAGGACTTTCTGAGAAAGGAAAAAAAAAACATAGGTATTTATGAAGAATCAAAGACCATACTGACTTGGTATCTTCTCACCAGTAATACAAGCAAAAATCACTAGAGCAACATTCCCAAAATTCGCAGGGAAAATGAGCTTGACTCCAGAATTGTATACCCAACCAAACTGGCATCCAATAGAGTGAGATAAAGACATTTTCACTCTATAGGGACCCAGAAGTGAATTCTGTGTAGATTCTCTTTGGAGGAATAGAGAATAGACTCCAGAAAAAGGGCCAGACTATGCAAACTATGTTTAATTTTTGACTCTGTGTGTAACTGAACATGGCTTTTCTTGCAGGCCATGTAACCTCTTGCAACCAGTTTTCTCAACTGTGAAATGGGGTGACAGTAACTTCATTTGCAAGGCTGTTGTGGGGATTAGAGAAAATGAACATAGGGGAAGAATGCATCTCTGTGCAGTGAATGAAAAAGCTTTTGTTTCTTCTACTCCTCCTCCCCTCCCCCACCCACCCCTATCAACCTATCAACGGGACTTAGATTTGCTGATGGGCAGGAGGATAGAGTTCTATGAAAGAAACTAAAATGATTTCATGCTTTCTAATTCTTAATCTTTCCACAAATGTGATCAATGTAAGATTTACTCCTTCCCCAATATAGGCTGATCTTTTTTTTCTCCTATGATTTCATCTGTATTGTACATATTTGTCTGTCTATTTGGGGCAGCAGACAGTGAT
This sequence comes from Taxidea taxus jeffersonii, assembly GCA_003697995.1. Classification (NCBI taxonomy): domain Eukaryota; kingdom Metazoa; phylum Chordata; class Mammalia; order Carnivora; family Mustelidae; genus Taxidea; species Taxidea taxus. Next base: position 12,148 of record RCUC01085476.1, read on the forward strand.
ATTGTACATACATTGAAGAACAGCTGAATTTAGTAATCCATTTTTACTCTGTAATCTCAGATACTTCACAATGTTTTTCACATTTTCACATCTGACTGTGCTTTCAGAGGGATTAGGCAAAGAGGGGGAGATTTCTGCTCAACTGCACTGCATTTTTTTATAGAAATGTTCACTTTCTTCAGTGTTCACTTGAAAGGATTTATTTGAAGATAACTAAGGATGGAGCCAAAGAAAATTGACCTAGTAAGTTCTGCCTTCCTAAAAATGATGAACATTTTACATACAGCTGATTAAACAGATAAGGATGATGTCAAGAAAAGGGTAACTTGAAATAATGCAGGTTCCTTTTTTTGTTATGGTGGTGGTAGAGGTGTTGGCATTGGTGGTGAAGGTGGTGGTGTTGGTGATGGTGAAGGTGATGGTGGTGATGGTAGAGGTGTTGGCATTGGTGGTGGAGGTGGTGTGTTGGTGATGGTGAAGGTGATGGTGGTGATGGTGGAGGTGTTGGCATTGGTGGTGGAGGTGGTGGTATTAGTGGTGCAGGTAGTAGTGTTGTTGGTGGAGGTGGAGGTGTTGGTGGTGATGGTGGAGGTGTTGGCACTGGTGGCTGAGGAGGTAGTGTTGGTAGTCGTGGTGGTGTTAGAGGTGGTGGTGGAGCTTGGAGAAAAGTTTCAACTCCATATTAAAAGAAAATCCAAAAAATGACATTAAGAGTCTGTTTTGGTTTGTCTCCCTCCTGATCCCATCTTGTTTCATTTATTCTTTTCCTACCCCCTTAACCCCCACCCCCGTTGCATCTCCACTTCCTCATATCAGGGAGATCATATGATAGTTGTCTTTCTCCGATTGACTTATTTCGCTAAGCATAATATGCTCTAGTTCCATCCACGTCATCGCAAATGGCAAGATTTCATTTCTTTTGATGGCTGCATAGTATTACATTGTATATATATACCACCTCTTCTTTATCCATTCATCTGCTGATGGACATCTAGGTTCTTTCCATAACTTGGCTATTGTGGACATTGCTGCTATAAACATTCTGGTGCACGTGCCCCTTCAGATCACTATGTTTGTATCTTTAGGGTAAACCTTTATAGAACACAGTATGGTATCTCCATTAAATATAGAATTGCCATATGATCCAGTAATTCCACTCTGGTTATATACCTAAAGAATTGAAAGAAGGGTCTTGAACAGATACTCGTATAGAGTGTTCATAGCAGCATTATTTACGATAACCAAATGGCAGAAGAAGTCTAGTGTCCATTGGCAGACAAGTAGATAAAGAAAATTTGGTATATACAAATAATGGAATATTCTTTTGCCTTAAAAAGGAAATAAATCCTGACACGTGCTACAACATTGATGATTGAGGACATTTTGGAAAGTGAAGTAAGCCAGTTACAAAAGACAGATACTATAGGATTTCATTTATCTGTGGTCCCACAGTAGTCAAATTCAGAGGCAGAAAGCAGAACAGTGGTTTTAAGAGGCTAAATGGAGGAGGGTGATGGGGATTTCTTGTTTAATGGGGGCAGTTTCAGTTTTGCAAGAAAAAAAAAAGCATTCTGGAGATGGATGGTGATAATTGCCCAACACTGTCAATGTCGACATCACCACTGAAACGAACACTTATAAAATTGTTAAAATGGAAAAAAAAATTGTTAAAATGGTAAAAATTTTACGTTATGTGTATATTGCCACAATTAAAAATAATTTAAAAAAGAAACGAAAAACTGACCTGGGCTGGTTCAAAGCTACTTAAGGTATGGGTCTGAACATAGACACACAGTTAGTAGTACATGTTTTATTACAGAACACATGGGAAAAGTCTGACACTCCGACACCCCACAATCATGTATGGGTGGTATGGTGGATGCCTTTGTACTCACCCAGGGCCCCTTTCTGGGGCTGTGAGCTCACTCCCCAGCTGCTGTGGGGCTGGCTGCTAACAGCTCACAGCTGCCCCTTCTCCAGAGACCTGCTCTTAGCAGAGGAGTGCTGCGTTGCTAGGGAGATTACCCACACTCCCACCTCTGAGGCGCCTGAGATCTTCAGCCACCAGCATTTTTCCACTCAAATTATGATTTTTATCCATGTTGTTTCATGTAACTCTAGAATAGATCATTCATTTTCGGTGCTGTATATGGTATTCCTTTGAGTACTTCTATCCACATGTATCTATTCATATCCTATCAATGGGCTTTTGGGTTGTTTCTGTTTTGTTTTGTTTTGTTTTTCCTTCCTTTCCTTATAATGAAAAAACCCCAACAAACTGTTGTGAGCATTCTTGTAAAAATGTGCAGGGATTTCACTGGGATGGGTACCCTAATACTACAACCCCTGGGTGGTAGGACATAGCAATGTGTAAATGGCCAGATACTGCCAAATTTTTGCTAAGTGGTTGTGCCAATTTACACTTTCACTAACAATATTTAACATATTTTGTTCACCCACATCTTTCCCCAAGCCTTGTGTTATGAGGCTTCCAAAGGTTTGCCAATTTAGTGGTAAAATGCATCTCCTTATCATCTTAACTGTGTCAAGTGCTAATGAGAGAAAGCCACTTTTCATATA
>RCUC01085477.1:0-21838 GCA_003697995.1 Taxidea taxus jeffersonii
AGAGAGAGAGAGAAGGAGGCTCCCTTCTGAGCAGAGAGCCTGATGCGGGGCTCGATCCCAGGACCCTGGGATCATGACCCGAGCCAAAGGCAGAGGCTTAACCCACTGAGCCACCCAGGCGCGCCTCAACACGGAGCCTACATTCTTACTCAGGTATCACACCGCCTAAAACTCCCTCCCAATTGCAACCCTTCCACCTTCTGGGGTTCCGGCAGGCAGCCTGGTTCGCTCCGTTTTCCAAAAGAGAAAATGGCTATTCCAACAAGGCTCTTAGCTGGTCTTTGCTCCTTGGTGCAAAAAACGGTCCACCCTCATTCCCTTTCCTTCTCTTTCCTCTCCTTGAGCCTTGGGAGTGGGGCGGGGGGATCGGTGGGGGTGGTGGTGGAAGTTCCCTCACCTGGAGGCCCCTTTCCCCTCCAAGGGGCTTCCATGCTGATGAAGTCATTCATCCAGGTGGGAGGCAAGGTGATGAGTGACTGGAGCTGGCCGGTTCTGGACAGACCCTCCCTGCTGAAGCCCCCTGTGGTCCTCCCAGCTGTGTGACCTCCTGTAAGCCACATTCTCTCGGCTACCACCTGCCTCACTGGTGCAATGGGTAAAGCAGATTCCCTCCTCCACAGGATTAGTTTGTGAATCCCATCGGCTAGCCCAAGCTTAATGAATCCATGCTCCAACCACTGCCCCTCACAAGCTCTTGGTTCCCTCAGCGAAGCCTGTCCTCCTCCCTTGTGACCCCTGACCCCTCCTCCTCCTCTCCTCAAATCCTTCTCAGTGGGCGCTGTGAGTCCCTTCCCCTCCCCGAGGAGGCCCAGGGGGCCTGGAGAAATTAGACCGAATCAAAGCAGAAAATGAGTTTTCATTCATCTTGGAATGATGCGAGAGGTTCTGGGCAAGACAAATAGCGGCCTCGCTCCTTCCTTTATCACTGTCACTGCAATTAATAGGCTGTGGCCTTCGTTACCCAGGCCTCTGCTAAGGAGGGCGCAGGCCCCTGGGCGACACTAACAAGGGAGAGGAAGCAGCCCCGTGTCCCACCACCTTCTGTCACGAGCCTTATGCTCACCTGGCCCTTCACTGGCGCTGTCAGGGCTCGGGTGCACCAGGAGGGTGCGTGGCAGCACACGGGACAGCCCCACAGGGCCAAACCTCAGCCTCCTCTGTCCACGACACCCCCAAGAGGGCCAGCTGGGCTGTGGTGTGACCATGGGCCATGCCTCTTGAGTGTGTCCAGTGTGGCGGTGACAAGGCACACCTGGCTTCCACTTCTGCAACAACCTATAAGCAAGTCACCTCATCTTTGAGCTTTCTGACAGGGGACACTAGGATTCAGAGAAGTACAGATTCTCATGTGAGGTCACACAGGATTTTGGAAGGGCCACCAGGATTTGAATGAACATAGCAGGCCTGCTTGACCCCCAAGCTTGGGTTCCTCACTATCATGTTCGGTCGTCCCACAACATGGCGGCAGGGAGGACTGGGAGATGGGTTCCTGAACCCAAACCTGGCCCAGTCCCACGGTCCTCAGACCAGAAAGGGATCTTGAAGTCACAGCAGTCCTTAGACTAAACCAAGTCTTTGCCACGTACCACAACAAAGGTCCTTTTCTCAAGTGGGAGTAGATGCCATTGAAATGATTTTTAAAAGGATTCCTATAAAGGAAGGAATTCCTATAAAGGGTTACTGAAAGCCTAGGAAGTTTGGCTCATTGGATATTTGCTTCACAAAGACTGCGTTACTTGTCTATTGCTATGAACCAATTACCCCCCAAATGAGTAGCTTAAAATAATAACAAACTTTTACTATCTTTCACAGTTTCTATGGGTCAGGAATTCAGGAGTGGCTTGGCCAACAATTCTGGTTTAGGTCTTTCCTGAGGCTACGGTCACATTTTGGCCTGGCCTGCAGCCAGGCCTACAGCCATCTGAAAGCTTAACTGGAATTGGAAGATCTGTTTCCAAGATGGCGCACTCCAATGGCTGGCACCTTGGTACTGGCGGTGGGTGGGAGGCCTCAGTCCTTCTTCATGTGGAGCTCTCCACAAGATGGCTCACAACATGGCAGCTAGCTTCCTCTGAGTGGTGATCCGACGGAGCAAGGCCGAAGCCACAATGCCCTTTATGACCTAGCCTCAGAAGCTACACACTGTCACCTCTGCTATATTGTATTGGTCACAAAGAACACCCTGATTCAGTGTCGGAGGGGACCACACAAGAGTGTGAATACCAGCAAACAAGCACCACTGGGGGTAATCTTGGAGACCAGCTACCACAGATACTTTTGAAATCAAAAGCGTATTTTGTAGAGGATGAAATGAGATCCTTGTAGTTAAAACAAAAACAAAAACAAAAACAAAAAAAACAGGTAAAACTTAACCTACAGTGTTAAAAATCAGGAGAATCTTAACCTTTGTGGGATACAAGAACTGAGAAGAGCCCCAGGGGTCTATCTGGGAGCTGATAATGTTTTATTTCTTGATCAGGGTGCTGGTCATATGAATGTGTTTACTTTGCGAAAAACCCTCGAATATGTGTGTCCTTTTTCATATGCACACGATGCTTCAATAAAAACATTTTGGGACCATGCTCATACTTGAAAAGGCTTGGAGTGATTTGTGTATTCAAATCATCTCTTTTTATAGGACAGGAAGCACTGGGGCTCAGAGAGGGAAGGCGACTTGCTCAAGGGGCCTTCGGGGGTGGGCCAAGGGTGAGGTCTTGGGCTGGCCATGAGCCTTCTGGCTTCTGGGGAATGGCCCTCTGCAGGCTCTGTTTCCAAGAGCTGCTGCCACCAGAGGGCTGGGGCGGGGCGGGGGAAGGGGATGGCGCCCTATCTTGTGCTCTCACTGCCCTGCCTCTCCCCAGATTCCTCAGAGATGCTCCAGAACGGGTGGGAGACTGTGCCAGGGTCCAGCTCACACAGCCCCCTCTCAGCCTGCCCCCCTCCCCTGGGGCCGATTTTGGCACCCCCTGCCCACAGACCGGCGGCCTAGGATGTTCAGAGAAAGAGTGAGTTTCACGAGAGGGCTATGTCCTGAGGTGAGGAGGGGACGGGTGTTGGGGGTGCCGCTTCCTCCGTACACACCTCTGTTAGAATATGTCCCCCACTCAGATGACGCAGTCCCTCTCCTGTGGCTGGACTCTGCCGCTGTTCAGGGCAGAGACTCAGCCTTATTTCAGCTCCACGTGTCTTGTACCCCTCAGTTCATCCATCCATCCATCCCCATCCATCCATCCATCCATCCATCCATCCATCCATCCATCCATCCATCCATCTGATAGTTACTGAGCACCCAGGAGAGGTACTGGAGCTGGGACGATGAACAGAACTGGCAAAACCCCTGGTCTCAGGGAACTAACACTCTAGTAAGTACAGACACCGAAGTGAGATACAGAGTATGGGCCACGCAGCATAGGAAAGTGTGTGTGTGTGTGTGTGTGTGTGTGTGTGATACAGTTGTATCAGGGAAGGCTCTCATGCAAAAATGACATCTGAGCAGAGGCTTGGAAGAGGTGAGGGTGCAAGCCTAAGGTTATCAGCAGGAAGAGGATTCCAGACAGAGGGAACAGCATGTACAAAGGCTCAGAGGTGAGGGCACGCCTGGTGTGCTAAGAATGAGCCAGGAGGCTGGCGAGGCCTGAGCGAGGTGAGCAAGGAAGAGGCAGTGGTGGAGATGCCACAGCCCAGGTACCCATCAGACCTGGGTTTAAGCCATGGCCCTGTGTCCCCTCACTGGGGGACCTAAGGGCTCTTGGTTATAATCGGGAAAACACCACCTTCCTCGCGGGGCCTTTGGAGGCTTAAACTCAACCCTGCCTTCAGTGAATGTCCACAAAGGTTGAACATGATAGACAGTCCTGCTGTACTCCCTCTACTGGAACATGACCTTCATGAAGGCCAGGGATTTTGTCCACTTTGTTCACCACTAAATCCCCAGACCCAGAATAGTGTCCTCCACAGGGGCCCTCACAGACCTTACAATTAAACAAACCTGACCATACGCCGTGAAGATACATATCTTGAAGAGGAAATACAGGGAGCCAAGGGAGCTCTTAGCAAGAAGGCCTAATGTAGACCTGGAGAATGGCAGGGAGGGCTTCCTGGAGGAAGTTATAGCTGAGCAGCACTGATGAGTAGGAATTAGCCCCAGGGGTGTTCCAGGCAGAGGCAACAGCATGTGTGAAAGCCCAGAGGCTGGAGAGAGCCACTTATTTTGAAGCATGTCAGTACTAGAAGAGAGCACCAGGAGTGATAAAAGGGCAGTGTGCTATGGGGCTGTGGGGGCAGATGGAGGGGCGGCTGGATGGCTGGAAATGACTTCAGTGCAGTGCCAGGTCCTAAGGGTGATGACAGAACCTGGGAGCCATTCTGTATGTGACACAGTTCTGGGCACATCCAAGTGAGGTGGAGGAAGGGTGAGGGGTAGAAGAAGAAAGGGAGGAAAGAAAACCCGAGCGAGCCATCATCTAGCCTACTGGAGCACTCCCGCAGAGCCCTGCAGGTCCAGCTCCGAGGGACTCGCTGGCCAGGCTGACAGACCCCTGGGCCTCCCAGGATGGGGTGTGCCCCCACTGCCTCCCTCTCTCTGCGCTCCTGGCCAGGCAGGGCGGGGCGGGATGGGTGGGCCCCGGGGTCTCGCCAGTGGACACGACGTTCTGGTTCAGCGGAAGGACCTTAAACTCTGAGACAAGGACACAGCAGTAAAGGATGATGTGGCCGAACCCCCCAGTTCTGCGGTGAGCAGACCCCAGGTGTGTGATCGGGAGCAGTTAAATTTCATCATTACCCTTTCTCCGATGGTGTTTTTTATAGTCTTTTTTACTACTGGCACTAAAGGTTCTGGACTCATCCTGGTGGAGTGGAGGACATCACTCGTAGGGCTGACTGCTCCATGATATAAAAAAATGACAAGTCCCGGCTTAATCTTTCTGATAACTGTGTTCCGTGCCCCCATCCATCTCCACCAAGGGGTTTGGGCGAAGCGGGAAGACAAGAGCATTCCAGCATTTAAGAATGAAAAATTCAGGGCCTTGTGAAGCCCAGCGTGGAGTTCCCTGGCTTGGTGTGATTCTGGAGGTGGGGTGTGGGCAGGGATGGGGGGCAAGGAGTGAGAAGCCCTGGGGCCTGGGGTGGGGGAGGTGGACAGTGGGACCCACAGAGTATCAGGGAGTGTCAGTGTGAGTATGTGTCCCAGGAAGTGTGTGCAAGTCCTGTGCCCATCTGGGCGGCCCTGGGCTTGTCTTTCAGTGTCTCTAGGTTCCTGAGGGCCTGTGGCTATGTCGTATGTGAGTTTCTGGACTTGGCGGTGACTCTCTAACACAGGAGAATGGAAATAGGCCCTCATTACAGATCGATTCCATTCGCAGCTCTACTTGAATGACCTACGTAGCCCTTTTTAAGTCATTCCGAGGCAGAATTCTGGGCCTGCCATGAGTTAGGACTGCATGACACTAAAGTCATCAGACTGAGCTGGACGATCCTGGGCACGCCCCTCCTCTCCTCTTTGCTTCCGTCTCCCACCCGTTCTGTGTGACCCTTGCACTGGATGACCTCCAAGGCCGTTTCAGCCCCAAGATGGGAAGACCCTAGGGTTGCGGGGGTCGGGGCAGAAAGACTCCTTCACGCCTAGGTAACCTCGGCCCAAAGCCAGATTACAGCAGTGGCTCAGACTTTTCTGCTTGTGCCTAGGAGAGCGGCCACCTGCTTCCTCCCCAAGCTTCAGAAATGGCCAGCGGCAGGTGCAGACTTCAGAAAGAATCTAGAGAGGGCAAGAGCACAGGGTTTGGAGACTTCAGACCTGGTCTTCGATTCCAGCTTTATGTACCCGTTGTGTCTGTGACCTTCTGAGCCTCAGTTACCCTACTTGTGAAATGCAAACAAAGGAGGCTATAGGCCTTTTCCCTTGGGTCCAATAAGCCAGACTAGTACCTGATGAGCATTCGGTAAATGCTGGCTTGTATCGGGGTCTGACAAGGCACCCACGCCATGCCTTCAGAACCACACAGACCCCCAAACAGAGCCTGCCCGTCTGCCACTGCCTCATCTCATGTCGGCCCCCTTCCTCTCTTCCTGTTGAAGTCCAACAAAGGGGACAAATGGCCCTCTTGCAGAGGGCTGCAAGAGCGAGAGGGAGGGGAAGCTGAGCGGGGAGACTGGCTGAGACTGACCGTTGGAGGACTGATTTGTCCCAGAAGGGGCCAAACATTTGTCGTTAATGGGGGGTGGGGGAGAAAAACTTGCGAGAAGCTCCCACCTGGGCCCGGGCAGATGCAGCCCCACACAATCCTTTTATCACTAGCAACGTGGTTTTAGAGAACAAGATGACAGGCTGATAGGCCTCGGTTATCTGGGGCAGGCGGCGTTTATCTGGGAAGCTTCCGCGGGCCAGTGTCCCCACCAGTGAGTGTGTGTGTGTGTGTGTTTTATCTGGGCCGGAGCGGCTGGGAACTTGGGGCCCCCTCCCCCACAGGGCAGCTGCAGGATGGAAGGGACTGGAAGGGACGGGGGAGGGGGACAACGAAGATCTCTTGAGAGGCTGCGAAGATGGATGGTTGTTAAGAATGGCCAGGGCCCTTGGGCATCTGGAGCTGGGACAAACTTGACCAAATGATTCAGGGCCGCTCCCACAGCCACGGGTGTCAGTGCCGGAACCACACCACAAGCACAGATAGTGATCTCATTCACCCTGTGGGCAGGAGCATCCGTCCTGTTTACCAGACACTGAGGCTTGGATGGGTTATGCCCTTGCCTAAAGGTGCCTGGCCAGGAAATAGCAGAATGAGAACTTGAACTCTGGTCTGCCTGATCCCAAAAGCACAAGTCTCTAGAACAAATCCTCTGACCAGGGCCCAGTGGACCTCAACCCCAGGCAAAGGAGTGACACTTCTTCTCAGAGATGGTTTGGGTCTATTCCATCCTTTGATCCCACACTGGCCTGGGGGATGGAGAGTGGAGCCTTATTCTTGTTCCTATTTTATGGACAAGGAAACAGAGGTGCAGAGATACAGACTTTGGGTGACAGCACCCATGTTAGAGCACAGCTGGACTTCAAACCCAGTCCCTCGGCTCTGAGGGCTAACATTCTCAAGGCCCCCAAAAGGAGGGTGCTCTCTCTCCTCTGACCTGTTTAGCGTGGGCACGGCCCCTGTGGCCCTTAAGCCTTCACCGCCCTTGAAAACAGCCTTGGTCAAAATCAAGTTCTGACAGGGACAGATTGTATTGTCCCTGTGACAGGGGCACCTTGTGTTACTGCCATTGTCACCCACGAGACTGCCTCTCCAGCTCTCCCGTTGCAATCAGAATGGTCTTGAACTTGTCCCTCCTCTGCTTAAATCTTCCAGGCCCTCCAAGGTTTTCAAAATGAAGTTCCAATGTCTTAATTCTCCAGTGACCTAGCTCTATCCACCACTCCAACTTTACCTTCAGCCATTCCTGGACACCCTGAACTCTGGACTCCTTGGGATGCCTCTCCTCGCTGTGCCCCGGCCTTTGCCAGAGCCGACCTCTGTCAGGAACATTCCTCCTTGCCCTGGCTCCTTTCGTGGCCAGGTCCTCATCCTCCAGGTCTCAGTTTGGTGCTGCTTTCTCCAGGGAGCCTCCCCTGACCTCTACCCCTACCAAGTTAGGTGCCCTGATTGTCTATTCGAGCTTCTGCACACAACTGTCTAGTCCTTACAACATGGGCTCGGAACTGCCTGGAAACTTGCCTCTGTCTGTCTCTTCTATTATACATAAGCTCCATGAAGGCAAGAATTGTGTTCCATTTTTTTTTAAAGATTTTATTTATTTACTTGACAGACAGAGATCACAAGTAGGCAGAGAGGCAGGCAGAGAGGGGGAAGCAGGCTCCCTGCTGAGCAGAGAGCCCAATGCGGGGGTCCATCCCAGGACCCTGGGATCATGACCTGAACTGAAGGCAGAGGCTTTAACCCACTGACCCACCCAGGCGCCCCTTGTTTTTTGTTTTGTTTTGTTTTAGATTTATTTATTTACTTGGTGCAGGAATGGGAGAAGCAAAGGGAGAGGGAGAATCTCAAACAGGCTCAATGCTCAATGGGGCTCGGTCTCACGAACCTGAGATCCTGACCTGAGCCGAAACCAAGAGTTGAAGACCTAACCGACAGTGCCCCCAGGTGCCCCTGTGTTCTGGTTTTCTGAGGCTAGTTCTCAGTGAATGTAAGGAAACAAGTGCTTGACAACATCCTCTCTCTTCCGGGATTCCTTTAACTCCTCAGAGGGACTTGGGCAGAGAGCTGCTGGGGACAGGGAACAGAGGTCACAGAGCCCATCCTGGTTGTTCTTTTTTTTTTTTTAACTTGGACTTTTATCTTTTAATGTTTGTGATATTTTTATTTATTTTTATTTAAGATTTTTATTTATTTATTTGATAGACAGAGATCACAAGTAGGCAGAGAGGCAGAGAGAGAGAGGAGGAAGCAGGCTGTCCGCAGAGCAGAGAGCCCGATGCGGGGCTCAATCCCACGACCCTGGGATCATGACCTGAGCCAAAGGCAGTGGCTTTAACCCGCTGAGCCACCCAGGTGTCCCCCCCCCTTTTTTTTAAGATTTTATTTATTTATTTGTTAGAGAGAGAGAGAGCGAGCACAGGCAGACAGAGTGGTAGGCAGAGGCAGAGGGAGAGGGAGAAGCAGGCTCCCTGCCGAGCAAGGAGCCCGATGTGGGACTCGATCCCAGGACGCTGGGATCATGACCTGAGCCAAAGGCAGCTGCTTAACCAACTGAGCCACCCAGGCATCCCTGTTTGTGATATTTTTGATACACATTTTAAACCTCTAACTTTTGTGTTATAAAAGAAATATATGAGTACAAAAATGTGAAGAATATACATATACTGTGTGAATAATAATAATAATACAATAACCCTGTACTCACATCTGCTTTAAGAATACACTATTTCCAGAACTTCCAAAGTTTGTGTGAGCTCCTACACATACCACATTTCCCCTTCTCACCAGAAGTAACCAAGGTCCTTAATTTTGTTCTTACTTTCTTTATCATTTTGTCATATATGGATAAGTCCTAAACAAAATATCATTTGATTTCATATATTTTTGAGCTAATTATAATGGCAATTATACCTTGTGAATTCTTTTGGGACTTCCTTAAAAACTGAACATTATCTACCAAGAGTCACTCTCATTGATCTATCCGTTTTAAAGCATGTGCGGTACTCTACTGTAGGGCCACATCACAATTTCTATGTTCATTCTTCGCTTCTGTTTTTTTGTTATTTTGATGGGGCTTGTTTTTTTTTTTTCTTTTAAGATTTTATTTATTTATTTGACAGAGATCACAAGCAGGCAGAGAGGCAGGCAGAGAGAGGGGGAAGTAGGCTCCCCACTGAGCAGAGAGCCCGATGCAGGCCTCAATCTCAAGACCTTGGGATCATGACCTGAGCTGAAGGCAGAGGCTTTAACCCACTGAGCCACCCAGGCACCCCTGATGGGGCTTGTTCTTAATGATTATCTTCCCTACCCATTCCCGGGCCTGTCCTATCCTGGGCACGCCCACCCCCCACCTCCTGCTGTCACACAGGCAGCCCACCCCAGGAGATGGAGAGTGGTGGATGAGGCTGCATCTATAGAAATCCTAAAGTCACCAGACAGAGCAAGCGTCCTTGCCCAAGTCCAGGTGGCCTCCTGGAGGAGGAGGCCTGGGGCTGTAGGGCTGGCCGAGTGCTCATCAGGCCTCCACTTCCCAGCATCCCCTGCCCCCAGCTCATGAGCCGCTGCACTGGCCCCCCTGGCAGTTGCTGGGCCCTGGCAGAGGGCGTGGGACCGTGCATCCTGGGGTGTGTACCCAGCTGTTGCTCGCCACAGCTGGCTGCATCAGACTCTGCCCTCCCCCCTTCCCACTCCATTTCATGCCCGAGATTTGAAGAGGGTGAGGTTCCCAGCTGCAGACAGGACACGTTTGTTCGGTTCTGGGCCCAGATTGAGGGCGTCCCCGCCTCCCTTCTTTCTTGAATTCCTGAGCCCCAGATCCCCCCCCGGCTGTCTTCACTTGGGACCCTGAGAGGTGGCCCCCTTCCCCCTTCTGGGGTCTCCTATTCTCTTCCAGACAGTTAGATGGAGGCTGCTTCAGGAAGGCTCTCACCTCCTAAGGAAAGGCCTTGGCCAGAGAGGGTGTCTGCACTCTACTGAGCAGCCCCAGGGAGGCGTGGGAAAGGCTGGTGGGGGCCAGGAACTGGGGGAGACGCTGGGGGCGTGCTTGAGGAGATTAGGCCTGAACTGGGGAGGGAGCAGTCGGAGGAGGCCGGGAGGCTGCAGGGAGGAGGCCGTGGGAAGAGTCTGGAGGGGCGAGAAGCACAGAGCACCTGACCAGGCTGCAGTGTGAGCTCCCCTCCCTGAGGCAGGGCCAGGACAGGGCTGCCTCTCACCAGCCAAGGGCACTGTCCTCCACGGAACCCTACGTGGGCGGGCCGGGCCCAGCTCAGGCTGCTTGTCTGTTCCACAAAGCAGCTAGCATCCAGTGCGTGGCTCCCGGGCACTGGGAAGAGGCAAGCCTCTGCCCTGGCCTGCTGAGAGTCCAGCAGAGTCACAGAACCCATCCCTGGGAGGGAGAAACGGGGTGGCCCAGAGACAGGGAAGGCCTGGGTGCCGTGCCCCGTCCTGCATTTGGCAGGGATGAGCTCAGTTTTAACCTTCACAGCACCCTGGTAAGGCAGACACTGTGGTCATCAGCCCCATTTTACAGATAAGGAAAGTGAGGTACAGAGAGCAGGTTACGTGTCCAAGAGCACACTGCTGGATTCCCAGGAGGAGAGCCCGTATTCAAACTTGGCTACCTGGCCCTGGGGCTCTCCTCCAACCCCCCGGGCCCTCCGGAGAAAGATGACTCAGGGCCGTTGTCTCCTCAAACCCCATCTCCACATCCTGCAGGCAAGGGAAGCAGTTTAAGCAACCTGCCCACCAGACTCCGAGCCCAGGTGGGTCCGACTTTCAGGCCCCCTGTAACTACTATCCTTCTGGTGACCAGGGGCACACCCCAGCATTTATGACCTCAAGGTTGGGGGGGGTTGGTTTCTGGCCAAAGGTTCCTGAGCCAGCTGGACCAAGGTTACCAGAGGCACACGGAACGTACATGTGTATGGGTGTGTGTGTATACATGACCGTCTATGTACGCATCTTTCGGGCAGTGGAGAGCCGACCCCAGGAGCCCCGGGTAAGGGGGAGACAGGGTTAGATGGAGAACACTGGACCACAGTGGCTGAGAATGCCACCAGAGTGCCACTTCCATGGCTATGAGACCTGGGGCAAGAGGGCTCACCTCAACTGAATAATGAAAAAAAAAAATAGTACCTACTTGACAGGACACAAAGTAAGGATCCAGTATTGTTTTGTTTAATCCTCACAATACCCTCTGGGGTACATTGCATAATTAGTTCATTTACAGATAGAAAACAAGGCACAGAGAGGTTAAGTTACTTGCCCAAGGTCACACAGCCGAAAAGTGGTAGAGTCAGGATGTGAGCTCAGGCTGTCTGACCCCTGAGGCCACAGTTTCAGTCTCTTGTCTGTTGTGAAATAATAACCACAAGAAACCACCCACTGAGGGCTTACTGTGCTCCAGGAGTCAGGCTAACAGTTGGACCCAGGTTATCAGATAAATCCTCTAGAACAACACCTTCTTTTCCAGATGAAGAACAGACTCGGAAAAAGGAAGGGACCCACCTGGGGACTCCGGACTCAAGACTCTTCTGGCCCCCACATGGGGAAGTCATGAAGCCCAGCTCTGTCGTGTGTAGGGTCTGCCCCCAAACTGCCCCTAGGAATCCCCTGCTAGGAACAGACATGAACCCATCTGTCCTAAGACCTGGGTGCCCAGCTCCCATAGCCCGGCCTAACCCTCTCCACTCCACCCCCATGTCCCAGCCTCTGCTGGTGCCATCTGGTGGGTGGCAAGGTGCCCACCCCTGGGGGGTGGGTGCCAGGGGCCAGAGGGGGAGCATCTGGGAGGCTAGGCGGACCCCACAAGTGGCAGCCCTGCCCCGGGGAGCTCTGTCTGGGGAGCTGCAGCAGTGTCAGTGCACCTCCCAACCCCTGAGACTCTCTGCGAGGGTCTTCCACTACCCTGCCCGCCACATCACGTGACCTCAAAACACAGGGAAAGAGCTCGAACTTTTTACCATTGGAAATTCCCACCACTGAGACTCACCCTGTATCAGTACTCATGTCAGTGAAGGGACATGGATCCAAAGGTTTCCTAAATCCTAATCCAGAGGACCAGCTCACTCTACTGCCAAGTCCGTTGAACAACAACACCCCACACTTCTGTAGCTTTACCACGTGCCAGGCTCTGTTCTAACCCCTTTAAGTCAATTAATTCATTTACTCTTTACAGTAGTGTGGATGCAGGTGCAATTATTGTCCTCATTTCACAGATGAGGAAACTGAGCTCTCTAGTGATTCGGTAACTTGCGCAAGGTCACATGGCTGGCAAATGGCAGAGCTGGGATTAGAACCCAAGCAGTCTAAATGCTTCACATTGCTTTTGTGCTTCCTACAGACCAGGCATTGCTCTAAGTATTTCATATGGATTAGCTCACTTAATCCTCACAATGCTGTTATTCTCACCCCCATTTTATAGATGAGGGGGCACAGAGAAGTTCTGCAGCTTGCCGAAGGTCACACAGCTAAGAGAAAGTGGTGGGATTTGAACCCGGGCAGTCTGGCTGATCACAAGGATCCCGAGGTTTGTGGGTGGAGAGCCCAGGAAAGGGTTGTAAAAATAAGCAGAGGTAGACTTATCCCTGCCCTCCCCAGCCCAGCAGCCTCCTTCTGCATCTCTTCCTGTCTCCCTACTTCCTGCTGTCCCACGCTCAGTGGTCACAGCCAGGGGGACAAGGCCCAGGGATGAGAGCGCATCTGTGAGCCGGGCGGGCAGGCGGGCGCAGGCAGAGCCTGCACATGTTCCAGACGTCTCTTCTGTGGCCAATTAAACAAATTGCAGCAAAACAGCATTTTATTAGTATTTGCCCATAGCAGTCTGGGGCTGCAATAAATTTCTCGTGGCTGCAGCGCTGGAGAGGCAGGCGAAGGGGTGTGTGCATGGGGTGGAGGGGGGTGATCAGTGCCATGGGGGGCTGTGGAATAGGGTGTGGGGGAAGGAGCTGGCATGTTGAGCATGGATGGTGGAGGAGGAACATCAGCAATGGCCCTGGGGGCTGCTGGGTGTCAGAGTGGCTGTCTTCCCAAACAAGCACTCCGCTTCATCATAACCACAGTGAGTTATGAGGCGCCACTGTGCGCTCCACACACCAGCCGCAGTGCCCATGAAGCTGCCGGCCCCGGCTGGGCTGGGGGTGGGCAAGTGGGGGTGGACACCGAAGCCCAGCGCCCAGTTGTGGGTCCCACCCAGCTGCCGGCACCTGCCTGGGTTCGGTCCTCACCAGGGCATACTTGGGTTGCTGAAATGGCCTCCTCCCTGGTTCCTCTTCCTCCAAGCTTGCTTGCTTGCTTCATTCATTCACTCATTCATTCATTCATTCATTCAAGAAATATTTATTAAATGCCTACTGTTTGCCAGGTCCTGGCATGACCTGTCTATAAAACATGTCATTCTTCTACTTTAAAAAATCTCTAGGGCATCTGGGTGGCTTAGTCAGTTAAGCGTCTGACTCTTGATCTCAGCTTAGGTCTTGATCTCAGTGTTGTGAATTCAAGTCCCGCCCAGCGGGGAGCCTACGTAAAAAAAAAAAAATCTCTAATACTCCCCCACTCCTTCCAGGAGTAATCCCAAGCTTCTGGACCGGGTAGTTAAGACTCTCATGAGCAGCCTTCTGTTTCCCTTTGCAGCGTCTTCTGCGGCCACTCCACTCCACCTCTCCAGCAATACTAATGGTATTAGCAGCTGCCATGTATCACGTGTGAAGTCCCAGCGCTCTGTGTAGAGTGCTTTCCCGATATTAACTCACGTGTCTGTCACAAACCCCAGTCAGCATGGGTTAAGCTGTGCTGTGGTAACAAACAGCTCCCCAGCCTAAGCGACTTAACAACGAAGGCTCATATCTTGCTAAAGCTATGTATCCAGTGTGCGTTGTCAAGGACTCAGTTCACTGGGGAGACCTGGGGATAACCACATCACAATCTTCGTGGGCACCCCACTGTGCCAGAAGAAAAGAGAGCGAGCGCTCCTCAGACTCTCCCACTAACATTGAGGCTCAGCATTGACACTTGGCGCTCATAGCTCATTGGCTTGGACTAGTCACGACTAGTCACGAGACCCTATCTAACCACAGGAGCCACAGAACAGGCAGTCCTACCTGTGCCTGAAAGGGGAGATAGCCAAAAGTGTCTGGCAAGCTGCATTAATGATTACTACAACTAATATCACACTATCACCTACTATCTCTAACGGATGAGAACATGGCGGCCCAGAGAGGTTAAGAGAGGTTAAGCAAACTGCTCAGCACACAGCCAAAAAGTGAAGCTGGATTCAAACATGGGCATTATGGCTCCACTCCTGTACAGTGGCCTCATGGTTTCTCAAACCCAGCTCCCTTCACCCCTGCATGCTTTGCTCATGCTTGTCTCTGCCAAGAATGCCCTCCCACCACTTCTCTGCCTGGCAAGCTCCTACTCAACCACCAAGACCCTGCTTAATGGCCCCCTCCTCTCTCTAGTTCCAGAGAGAGCAGCTGTTCCTGTCTCTGAGCCTACAGCCTATCTGCAGACATGATCTCCATTGCACTGCTCATACTGCCTTGAACAGTTTCTGTGTCCTGCTGAGGTCCACGGCGGTAGGACCTACTTAATCATCCTTGCATTCTCGGTGCCTCGTGCTGGCATTGAATTGGCATGGGGCTGCCTGGCAGAGGTTGGGGGCAGTAGACATTAGGCCTAGGGGGCCCATGTAATAAGAATTCTCCCCCTCCCATTCTGGAAGTTCCTGGGCCTAGTTCTCTCTCTGAGAAGTTCTCTCTCTGAGATCCCAGGCTTAGTAGCCTCAGGAGGCCAGCCCAGGAAGGAAAGAGCAGCTTCTGCCACCACCACAAAGCCTTCTTCAGGGCACAGAAGGGTTGCCAGGTCCTGGGACCTGCCTGTCACTCTACCTGCTGGTTTGGGGCCCAGCCATCAGGCTGTTCTAGTCATGAACTCTCAGCCACAAAGGTATTTGTGAACTACATTCCCTCTTCTTCTCACCTACCTTCTAGAGCCAGAGGGGCTAACTCAGATCAAACCAGTGACCTCCTTGGTCTCCCCCACCAGTATCACTGGGGTTTAGGAGCCAACCAGCAGACTTCCAGCGGCTAGGCCCGCTTCCACGTGGAGAAGATCAGCAAAGGGAATGGTAAACGGGTTAAGGAGGGTTAGGGAGGTTGAGTATGGGCCCTGCCCACACTCTCTGTCCACCAGGACCCTGTAGAGTATGGGGGGAGGCGGGGGGCGGGGGGGGGGCGGAAATGCAGGGCAGCAGCAGCTTGAGGGTCCTGCCTATACTGTTCACCCACCCTCGGAAAGAGCCAGCCACTCAGCCTCTAGTCAGCAGTTCTGACTTTTTAATAGTTTCCTTCCTTTCACTGCCCTTCCCATTCCACTTCCCGCTCCTGGCAGCTGGCCATGGTGGGACTTTAGTGAGTATTTGCCAAGTGCATGGATGAATGAAAACTGCATTTAGAACAGACAATGTACCACTTTCTACCCCCAGAAAAGAACTAGGGCCTGCGAGTCCCCGTCTTCATCTCATCATTTAAAGGACTGTTACTTGGCTGACATGGAGTCATTCCACTCCCCATCTTGATTTCTGAACCCCTAATGGTATCTCAATCCTGTTGGCCCTCCAAGAACAAGGCAACTTCATCCCTCCTGTTCTCAACAAGGTTATACCAAAGTCCAAGGAAATACACCCTCAACTGTTGGTGTGCAAGTACTGAGCATCTACTGTGTGCAGGGCACAGCACCACGCCTTGCTGCTTGTGAGCTGGGAGTAGAGCTGAGCCAGGTGGGCTCTGGCACGGCCAGGTCTGGGCACATCACAGAGATGGGGGCGGAGGGGAAGGGGAGGAGGCCAAGGGCATTTCTTCCTTTCTTTTTCTGTACATTCTTGTGTTTAAAGTTTCCTAAGGAGCATGTTTTGCTCTTGCAAGTTTTCAAACAATATTGAATTTTTTTTTATTTTAACTAGGAAGGCACGGTGCCCATTTGCAAGAGGCTTGGGAGAAGGTCGCGTGGAGGCCTGTTTTCTCTCCCAGATTCAACTTCAATAGCCTTGGGGGCATGGGGCTGTCAGACAACAAGGCAGGGAAGCCAGGTTCAAGGCCTTGGCTGACAGCAGGGGGGTGGAGGTGATGGGCCAGGTCGCTGGGCAGTGAGAACAGGGCTGGAAGCTGCATCCTGGCCTCACTTGGTGAGGGCCCCCCCAGGGTGGGAAAAGAGCCCTCATTGTCCAGGGAATCAAGTTTAGTAAGTCTTGGGTAGACTCTGGCATTGACAAAGGGCCTGGGGCCTGGGTGGGGTGGGGGATGATGGCCTTAGGACTGGGTGAGAGCCCTGTGGAGGGCTCTCCACATATATAGAAACCATATAGAAACCTGCGTGATTACACGTGACCCATGATGTTTGCAAAGTACTTTCACATTCCTCAAGACTTGTCACCAATAGCTCAAGTGAGATGTTATCTCCATTTTACAGAGGAGAATCTTGAGCCTTAGAGAGGGGAATTTGCCAGAGCTCACACAAGTGAGGAGAGGGATTTATAGCCTCGTGTTCCAATTACCAAGTGTCTTTTTCTATAATGCCAATTTGTCTGAGAGTTCTGGGTCGTGAGGGGGACAAAGCAACAGCCCTAGGAAGCTTCCAAGCCTCGTCCCGCTGAGAGCTGTTGGGGCAGAGCAGGGAGAAAGCCAGGCCCCTGTGAATTTGTCCTGCTGTAGCACCCGCTGCTCCCCGGGTCTCCCGCAGGACACACTGATTCACAGCCCCGAAAGGGAACAGCACTCTGGGGCATCCACAATGCTCTCTGGGGCCTCCTGTTACCCTTAAAATGTACAAAATCCTGAGAGGGGCATGGCTGCTAAGACTGTCCAAGTTGAAGAACGCAGAAACTCAGAGAGGCGAAATGATTGGCGGAATGTAACACAGCAAGTAGAGGTCTGAGCTGGGACTAGAACCGAGAGGGTAATTCAGAGACCCCTGCTCTTAGGGTCCTCCCTGTGCCACTATCTAGCTTTCTGCCTCCCTTCCATCCCTCTTCCAGGGGCTGGAGCAGGCAGCTTCTGTGCGTTGCACTGTGGCCCTCCCTGCCCCAGAGAGCTGGGCCTTGCTGGAGAATCCCCAACCTTTTCTCCAGAGAGAACCTCCAGGGGTTCTGGCCCAGGCCCCAAGGGCAAGGCTGTGGCTGGGAGTTTGGGCCAGAAGCGGGAGCTTCCTTGAAAGACCCATTGGGGCTCCCGATCTCACCTCCCTCCCTGCGTGAGTAGCACTGGGACCCTGGGCCCAGCAGTGGGCACAGGCCCCTGCTGGGTGTGCCATTCGGAGGAGGTAACAATGCGGGCCCCTGGCGGGTGACTGACAGTAACAGGCCCCCTGGGAGGACCGTGAAGATAACCGCTCTTGACAGATGAAGACGCAGCCCCAGCAAAAGCTACATCCTATTTGGCTTTTAATTTGGAGGCCCTGAGAGTGAATTCTGAAGCCCCCACTCTTGTCCTTACGTGCAAAGTGGATCTGACTTTCAGGAAATGACCTGAAGTGAAGCCACATTACTTATCAGCGTGTCCCTGGGATTCACAGCCTTCACGCTCCCGCCCCCTTCCCCGCAGGGATCGGGGCTTCCCGCCTGCGTCCCCTCACACACACACCTCTATCTTATCTCGAGGGGCAGCTAGCGTGGCCCTGGGGGCCCCGGGGAGCTCAGGACCGCGTGGGTGCGGAGCCGTGTTCAACATCAAGCTAGCAATTGGGAAACCACCAGCGCCAATCTCCTCTGAATCAGGAATCTGCAAAGGCCAGCCTCTAAGCACCAAATCCAGCCTGCCCATCCCGTTTTTCTATGGTCTCTAGCAAAGAATGACTTTTCAAAGGTTGCAGAAGTCACCAGAAGAAAGTCTGTGATGTGTGAACATCATAGGAAGTTGGAACCTTGTCAGTCTGTAAGTACAGGTCATCGGGGCACAGTCCTGCCCGCTCACTTAGCTATGTGTCCCTGAGGTTTTTGTGCTATGATGCCCAAGACTGTGTGGCCTGCCCAGCTTGAAATATTTATGCTCTCGCCCTTTACAGAAAAAGTTTGCCAACTCATGATCTGAACTTTCATTTCACCCATTTAAAACTCAACGGGTAATGGTGGGGGAACAGAGGAAGCATTGTTCTGAAGCCCCCCTAGCATGAGGCAAGAGGAGGGACTGTCTGTGACCTCTGTCCACATCCACACATCTTGGAGGGCAGTGTGCTCAAAGCGCAGTTACCAGAGTTGCGCACTAGCTCATCAGCCCCTTCATAGAGAGTAGAGATAGAAAGAGACTGCTTTCTACAGCCTGACCGCCCACCTTGTGCAGGATTAAGCCCCAGACGACAATGGCGTGTGCCCTTTGCCCCTATAATCAGGATGTTCACAGTCTGGGGTGGGAGGTCTAGATAGACAGGTAAACAGAAAGCCACCATGGGGTAGGGGTGACTCGCAGACATACGCCCCAGGAAGCAGAGGCGACAGAGAGGGTAGGTATCTTCCCCAGCAGGGGACCTGAGGGAGAGCTTCTGGGGCCAAGAGAGCTTAACCCAGGCCACACTTGAGAATCCCCAAAGGGCTTTGGAAACCAAGCCAATATCTGAGTTGCCCCACCCCGAGAATCCGGTTCCATCCTGCGCCAGTGGGTGCTGGGTACGGGTAAGTGTGTGAAGTCTCCCAGGGGACCTGAATGTGCACCCAGCCATCAGTCCTCTAGAGAAGGAAGGGGAATGGCCTGGGTTAAGTGGGCAGGGTGGTGGTCCAGGAAGGGATTCCCTGCTTGGGTGTGTGAGCTGCCTGGGCCTGCAGGCCACTGTGACCCTCCCCACAGTATGTCCCTTCCCCTTTCCAACCTCAAGTCCTTAGGGGGCCCTTCTACCCCCTCCCCCAAAGTACTTCCCCCATACTGATAACCCCCTTATCTCTTTAGGAAAAGTGCTGATCTGATCAGACTCATTCACAAACTGAGCCAATTCCCTGGGCTCAGAAAAAAGAATGTCCCTCGGTGCTAAGATAAGGGAGGAAATGATAATCCACACATCATTAAGTCAGAAGGCCCCCCAGCCCCCACCCCAGGTGGGAAGACTGTTGAGCCTCCATTTCTCCTTCTCCCTGACCCCTTGGAATGCCCTCCCGAATGAAGCCTGAAAGAGAGGGGTGGGGTGTAGGGGGGGCTCCCGCCTCTTGCCCATCCACCCCAGCCTGGGACCTCGGGCGCTGACTCACGCAGTCCTATCTTTGATCACTCAGGTAATGGCCTGGCCTGCTCTCCACCGAGGCAGGGAATAGAGTTAGCACCCACGCTCTGGGAGCCCTGACAGCCCCTTTAACAAGGTGTCCAACATCCCATTTCCTCTGCACTTCCTCTCGCCTTAATCCCTTTATGCGAAACTCACTCAGGAGCAAGCCCTGTGAAATTGAGGCCTCTCTGTACATGCAGCAGCGTGGCCTGTTCCCTGCCCTCCCAGCTCAGTCCCCTCCCAGCCCAGGCAGCAGGGGAAAGGAGGGTTGGGCAAGGGGAGGGGACATAGGTGCCTCAGAGGGTCACCCCCAAACACTGCAGGGTGGGGTACAGACCAGCACTTCAGAGCTGGCTTGGAGCTACCGGCCCAGGGCAGGGGCTCCTAGAGCCTGGACAGCTCAGGCCTGACACCCCGGCCACCATGGGATCCTCCTCCTCCTGGGCAGGGGGCCCTTGGGCCCTGTGTCAAAATTGAAAGGAGGAAGAGGAAGCTCCTAGTGGCACCAAGGAGCCATGGACCCCAGGCCCAAGCCCTTCTAAGAAAAGCAAATCATTAAGGTTCTAGCATTAACACCCCCTGGCAGAAGCTGAGAATCCTCCAGGCCCTGAGCCAAAGCACCAATAAGAGCCAGGTTATCTTGGATAAAGGTGGTGGGAAGTATAAAATGTTAATACTCCAGGAGAGGCAACTAGAAAAGGCAGGCTGCCCAGTCCTCCACCTTCTCTGGGTCGGCTTCCTTCTTGTCCTACAAGCCAGCCACTGTTCCTGCTGAGGCTCTGCCTGGATGCTACTCACTTGCCATGTGACCCAGCGCAAGCACCTCAGTCTCCCCTCGGCCAAATGGGCACAAGTTGCCTTCACTAATGCGGGGGGAGCACTCCATCCATGCTGATGCTCCCAGCTGTTTCCTAGCCCTCCCTCCTTTTGGCAAAGATTCTTTGCTTGACCAAACTTCAGTCAGGCTCCTGAAACTTCTCTGAGGCCCATCTGTGCACTTCCTTGTAAAATCTGGTTTTAGCAAGAACCCTGCCAAGTCAGTTTGGCAAGAGCTGCCCCTGATATCTGATTGGGTGCCCCCCACCCCAGATGATGTCTGATTCTCCCTGGCCTGTCTTCAAGCAAGAATCCTATGGGCTTGGTTTAGCCAGAACCCCACCCCCTACACTGCTGAGGCTTCTTCTTAGTCATTTTCCATCCACTATCCCCCTTGGTTATAGAGTTCCACTTGCTAACGCTGTATTTGGAGCTGAGCCCCAAATTTCTGCAAAATCCCATAGCAGGGGTCCCTATATTCATTGTGATGGTTCTGATTCTAGTCTGCCTTCCCACCTTTAACAAGGGGTCATGGAAAAAGAAAAAAAATTATATATGGCCCCCTTTCCAGGCCAGCTCCTGCCATCCACCCACTCCTAGGCCTGCTGGTGTGATATGGCTGGGGGCCGGGGTGTGTGAGGACCAAGTTCTTTCTCTGGCTTGGGGAGGGGGGACAGGGGAGTGGGAGTGGGAGTGGGGAAGGGCAGCTAAAAGACTTACCGGAGAGTGGGTTACTCTGGGGCGGAGACAGCCTGCCCCTTTCCCTCCCTGGGGCTCAGGGCCTGGCAGGCTAGCCCAGAGTGTATCTTCCTCAGGAGGGGCCTATCCCCCTTTGCCCCAACCCCACTGCCTCAGGTATAGCTTGGAAATGGGTTCTGTAGCTACACCCTTGGCCCACTGACAGTCTCCAGGTTTGATACGTTCCAGTGGATTGTGGGTGATGCATTAGGCGGGCCAAGTGACAGCCAAGTGCATACTGAGCATCCCAGCAAAGTGGGGCCAATTAAACAGTTTGGGAAAGAATTTAATATTCCCAAGAAAGCATATAACTAACATGGGGGACTCAGGCATCTGCTGGCCTTCCTTATATCTATTGATCACTGAGTTGTTTGGTTTTTTTTTTTTTTTTTGAAAGATTTTATTTATTTATTTGTTAGAGAGAGAGAGAGAGCACAGGCAGGCAGAGTGGCAGGCAGAGGCAGAGGGAGAAGCAGGCTCCCCGCAGAGCAAGGAGCCCAATGTGGGACTCGATCCCAGGACGCTGGGATCATGACCTGAGCTGAAGGCAGCTGCTTAACCAACTGAGCCACCCAGGCGTCCCGAGTTGTTTGTTTTAAAATTACATTTGGTGGGGCGCCTGGGTGGCTCAGGGGGTTAAGCTTCTGCCTTTGGCTCAGGTCATGATCTCAGGGTCCTGGAATCCAGCCTTGTATCGGGCTCTCTGCTCAGCAGGGAGCATGCTTCTCCCCCTCTCTCTGCCTGCCTCTCTGCCTACTTGTGATCTCCCTCTCTGTGTCAAATAAATAAATAAAATCTTAAAATAAAATTACATTTGGGGAAGGGCAGCTAAAAGACTTACTGGGCCCCTGATGCCCCCC
>RCUC01085481.1:0-37837 GCA_003697995.1 Taxidea taxus jeffersonii
TTCTCTGTCCCCAGCCCCTCAACTGTTCCTGGCACATTAGAGCAATTATATGTAGAATGACCAGATGACTATCACATAGGAACCTCACAAATGTCTTAGTGTGTTTCTTTGAACGGGTGATTTGAGAGCAGAAAAAAGGGACTTGGGATGGTTTGCCAGACCACATCATGTTGTACTAGTTAGTTAAAACATACACAAACAAAATTCCAGCCCAGACAGGTTGTCCTTATGTTTCCCACAATACCCCAGACTCCAATTTCCCTCTGGTTTTTGTTAAAAAAAAAAAAAAAAATCAAAGCCTGTGTTTCTATGTGCACACGACAGTGGAGAGTTGGCACAGAGCTCCGTGTATTCCAAAAACGGGAGGACTTAACTTTTCAACGAAATGTTTGCTTTTTTATTTCCCCAGTACATATTTAACATGAGAATAATGACTTAAAATATTTATTTTCCTTCTGTAAAAGGATTTTCTACGAAATATTCCAGGAAGTATTTTTTCATCAGATCTCTATAATCATTGGGTCTGTGTCATGGATCAAGGAAATGATGAAGAGAAAGTAAATACAGTTCAAAGGTAATTATTCTAATTTAGTCATGTCTCAAAAATACTTAAAAAAAACTTTTATAAGCTTGTCGATTCAAGTAATGATGACTATCAAAGCCATATCTATGAAGACCAGTTTAAAAATAGATTTACGCTAGCTACTATCATTGTTATTATTGTTTTTCCCTAATCTTATTAACATAGAATACTTGAGCATTGTACACCTCCTGTAAATCTGATAGGAGCTGAAACTCATTAAACTAATAACTAGACTCAATCTACAATTTATGATCTTAATTTTGGTAAATACTTAACTAACCAGACAGCTCTTTGTCTATCTCATTCAGCAACTGAATTCAAACAGAAAATTCCCTCCCCTCCAGGAACTGTCTTAGTAGAGCAGATAGATAAATCAAGGATTACAGGTGTAGCATCATCAGTGCTACGAAAGAGATATGGAAGAGGGTACTGCAGAGAGACAGTTTAACTATTGAAAAGTGTCAAGGAAAAAGCCTGTCCTATCACAAAGAATGCGTTGTCTCTTCTCATGCAAACAGAGGTTGCTGGCAGAACTCACCACCTATATTCAGTGTTTCCTGCATTATACGAGAATTGGAAAGAAGTGTCCGTTAACAAAAGGCAATACTCCCAGTTCTGTAAAAAACCAAGAATCCTAGTATCATTTATCTGCATAGGCTTGTTTAGTACAGTTTTTTTCTTGAGCAACTTTCAAATATGAATTATTATCTATACACTATTGGTAGACACCTTTTCAGTAGAACATATTACAACCATTGAAGACACCAGAAATCAAAGCCAAGTTGCACATACTATCTGTGCTTCCATTATGATTAGGTGGAAGCCAGCTTCTCTGCATTGTTGCTTATTGCCTAAAACTGTATCCTACAAACTGTTAAAGAATGATTTAAAAAAAAAGTAAAATTAAGACTCATTCAAATATAAAATGAACAATATGAAAATTTTATTTAAATCTTTAATTAATGAGAGAACCAGTTGGATGTTAACACCAGTTCAAAGGAGATTTCAAACTACCACAACATCCATAGTTGCTTCAGAAATGCTGAAATGATTTTACACATAGACACAAAACTGGCTTTTTCTACTGGAGCATGAAGAGGGAGCAAGTAAATCATGTCTCTCCACCAGACAGAATTTTCAAGTCTATGGACAAGTGTTAAATGTATTGCTATCAGTAATCTACAATTTATAGAGTTGTAGAATATCTCAAAGATATAGGACCCCTATGTAATCAGATAACCCAAAAGAATATGCTAGATAGCACCTTACTTTCCATTGAATACATTCAGTAATCTCTTAGTTTATTTCATTATCTCTTATAATTTGTCCTTATGAAACTGCTCAGTGTCCATCACATTGAAGAAATGCTTCTGTGCTGTTTATGCAGCAAGAGTCACGTTATCTTATTTTCCCTCCCAGGCTGCAGACTTTTTTTTTTAAGATTTTATTTATTTGACAACGAGATCACAAGTAGGCAGAGAGGCAGGCAGAGAGAGAGAGGGAAGCAGGCTCCCTGCTGAGCAGAGAGCCCGATGTAGGGCTCGATTCCAGGACCCTGATCTCATGACCGGAGCCAAAGGCAGAGGCTTTAACCCACTGAGCCACCCAGGGGCCCCCCAGGTTGCAGACTTTTGTTGAAAAGAAACAACCATGAACATCAACATATATGTCTTTTTCTGGATAGTAGTCCATATAATTTTCAATGAATAATAATTTTAAAATCCCCTATCAATATACAAATTAGGAACAGTAGGAAATGTACTATTGTAAGCTTGACTTATATATGAAAGTGAAACCAGCGAGAAAAAGAAGTTTGGGACAAAATTGACCTTGGAAGCTGATAGAGCAGAACATAAGCTCTCAGAATGGACCTAAAAGTCTTAATAGTTGAGGTTTGGGTTCTCACCAAGAGATAGAAGTCCTGTATTGCTACTGAGAAATAAAGAACCACTAAAATTTAATTGTTGTTTAATTTCATCAAAAAGCTTTAGGGGGGAGGCTTGGTTGAGAATATTCTGAAATGTTAACAGGATTTGCCTAAGTTAAAACACATTGCATTAATTTCAGGTAGATATTTCAGGCAGGCAACAGTTTTTTACAAGCCATTTTTCATTGCATTATTTTTCATCTTCATTGGGTTGTGAAGACAGTGCGCAAAATAAATAAATAAATCTCCAGTCCATGTTTTCATTCTTTCTGTACGGTCAGTCCCTACATTGCATGTACCATAGTAACTGAAACTCTTGCATATCTGAACTGTGTTCTTTCTTTGCATGGTTCCTCATGAAAAGCAAGGGTTGCTTATCTACACAAGTTTTTTATGAAATGTCTTTCTTAAAGAGTGCATTTTTCTGTCTTTAGGCTATTAGACCAACTTCCAAGAGCCAATGTTGTTCTCCTAAGATATCTTTTTGGAATATTACACAATATTGAGCAGCATTCCTCATCCAATCAGATGACTGCATTTAATTTGGCCGTGTGCATTGCTCCAAGCATTCTTTGGCCTCCTACTTCCTCCAGCCCAGAACTAGAAAATGAATTTACAAAAAAGGTAATGAAGTTTTTCATTTTTATGCCCTGGGGGACTGAGTCCCCATTGTGAACCTTAAATTCAGGGTATTAATTCCAAAAGATGTGTTCTTAAATAACTTAAACACACCTCCTTAGAAATTTGAGTGTATTAAGTTTATTCTATCCTGGTAGATTATAGAAAGGTACTTTCTTGAGCAAAACAGTGATAGCAGTTGTGCTACTTCTCTTCTCCCTTCAAGGAGGCAAAACACTATGGCTGACTTAAACCTTAGATTTACAAGAAGGAAAATGATATGATTTAATAAAAAAGAAGGACTTTGGACTTAGACAAGCCAAGGATCATTCCTCAGCTCCACCACTTGCCAAATGTACAATCTTGGATAAAATTAGTTCTGTTGATCCAGTTTCCTCATCTAAAAAATGGAGGTGGTGATGATACCTAGTTCAGACAGCGGTTACTTGAAATCACACCCTTCTAGAGCCTGCTAGCTAATAAGTATGGGATATGATATGGGATATGAGTTCCCATAGCTCCCAACACTCTGTCTGTTCCTTCGCCTCAGCTGCTGGGGCAAGGAAACCAAGGATACATTCCAGTACATCTCAGTGGAGACACAGAGCTCCCTCGCAAAATCTTATCTCCACGCCCACCTCCTCCAGGAGTCTAAGGAAAGGAATTGCATAGGTAAAGACTTGAGGCAAAATGCAAGTTTTCTCTCTAGCTGTATCCCCTACTTCACAGGGAACCCACAGAGGATGCCCACTTCCCACGCATATGACAACTGCCTTTTACATATGAAATATATTTCATAAGTCTTTATCTAATGATTCCTCATGAATTTTAATAAGCAAGTTTATTTCTTCACCCCAAATGCCCTAGAGAGAATACTTTAAGTTAGCCTAATTTTATTTTAATTTTTAAAATTTTATTTATTTAAAAGAGAACAGGGAGAGGGACAGAGGGAGAGAGAGAATCTTAAGCAGACTTCATGCTGAGTGAAGAGCACGATGTGGTGCTCAGCCTCACAACCCTGAGATCATGACCGGTGCCAAAATCAAGAGTCGGATGATTATTAACCTACTGCACCACCCAAGTCCCCCAAGTTACCCTAATTTCAAAGAGGTAGCATTAGTAAAAAGTGTTAACATTGAGCTAAGGCCACAAGGAACTTTAGCCCACCAAATAAAATTAATTTCTATACCCAAACTGCTCATGCAAGTATCATAGTTTTTTAGGAGGAACTGTTTTGTATATTTTTAAAGCAGACATGAATTTTTCTCAAGATTCTTTTTTACTTTTAGTAAGATCAGGATTTATATATGAAATATGCTTTAGAGACTATATGAAAAGTAGCACTTTCTTTTTGTCCTTTTTCATGCAGGTTTCTCTGCTTATACAATTTCTGATTGAAAATTGCTGTAGGATATTTGGAGAAGAAATCACATCCCTCTTGGGACAGGTTTCAGTGAGATGTGATACTAGAGAGAACACCTCAGGTATCGTGAATAATAATTGGATTGGTTTTTGTGAGAAACAGGCATGTGTCAGTGAAAATGCTGGGACAGTGTTCTGGGGCCTGCCACAGCTCAGTGAAGGAAGCCTCTGACCTCAGTCATGGGCCTAGGGTTTCTGCTCCTCCTTGGATGACCTTCTAATAGGTCAGGTTATGTTAACAGTGTGGTGGGGTTAAGAAATATGTAAGATGAGGTCCAGAACTTCCAGAAGCATCATATGTTGTGTTTTTAAACTTCTTTTAAAAAAACCTTTACAGAGATCCCTAACGTGTGTAGTAGAACTGCTGTGGCTAAAACTAGAATAAGAAGTCCTAGAGGTGGAGGTGGGCCTGGTCTTCTCTCCCATCTCCTTCCTCTGAGTGGCCCTCGAGATACTTCATGCTATGGAACAGTGTAGAAACCACTAGCACTGTGGGGCCAGGGGGGATTTTGAAACCAATCAGCCTTCCAGAATACGAATTCCTGGACCACCAATTACTAGTTATCTTTGACCAGTTCTTTCTTTTTTTTTAATTTAAATTCAATTAGCCAATATATAGCACATGGTTAGTTTTTGGTGTAGTGTTCAATGATTCGTTAGTTTCATATAACCATCCTATGCCATGAACGTCATTATCTTCATCAATAAATATGAGTAACATAATGTCTCAGTCTTATGACTGTTGTAAAGATTAAAGTAGCAAACACTGAAGAGCTTGGGTTAATAAATGGTTTCTCTGAGACCAAACCATGTGTGCTCAGCCACAGTCATGAACCTGCATATACCTGGCATTCATTCCTTTATATTTTGGACCATTTCTTGGTATTAACAGCATGTCCTCATTGCTTTGAGGAGGCCTTAATTAAGAAAGCCTTTTTCTTCAAGAACTGAGATAAATTCAGCATACTCAACATATTTTTTTTATTCTGGGGAGACTGAAAGATCCTAAGAGTAGGAATCTGAACAATCTCTATGAAAAGAAACTTAAACCAAGTACTAGAGATTGGGGTTTTTTTTAGGGCAGCATGTATATTTGGTAAGTAAAAATGTTAATTATGGTTTGATTTTTTGACAGATATCTCTTGCTTCCAACTGAATGACTCCTCCTATGACAGCTTGGAAAATGAGCTAAATGAGGATGTCGATGCTCCCTGTAGTGACTTGGTAAAGAAACTTGGTCAGGGTAGCAGAAGCATGGACTCTGTATTAACCCTCAGTGACTATGATCTCGACCAGCCTGAAGTGGAAGGCCTTTTAACCCTAAGTGACTTTGACTTGGACCGTTCTAAAGATGAAGACATTCAAGTGGAACGGCCTCTTGAATCCAAGCCCGTGAACATGGCAGTAGTGTATGCGAAGGTCCCACTGCGCGATCATGCCAGGGCTGCATCTGGCATGAGCACCCCCAGCTACCTGTCCACAGCTGCAGCAGATGTTCCAAAAAGCCTAAGGCGACACCGGCGCTGCTCAGAGCCCAGCATCGATTATCTAGATTCTAAGCTTTCCTATCTCAGGGAATTTTATCAGAAAAAGCTACGCAAGTCCAGCTGTGATGCAATTCTCTCACAAAAAGATGAGGATTATCTGAAGCAGAATCAACCCCTCCAGGAAGAGGGTAAGACATATTTTAAACATGGTTTAGTCATAGGCACTGATAGCAAGAAAAATGTCACTAATAAAAATGTTAAGAAGAAAAGCTTATCTGGTAATGAAGGAAATCATGTGAAACTTTTTTCTAAATCCAAGCCGGTGGCCATTTCTGTGGCATCTTGTAGTCACATGTCCTCACAGGATCATACCAGGAACCAGCCCTTTGGTGCAGATACATCTGGATACTCCCCATCACACACAGCAGATACCCTCAAGACTTCAAGAAGGCACCGGCGCTGCTCAGAGCCCAACATGGATGACCAGCACTGCAAACTGACCTATCTCAGGGGAATTTATTCAAAGAAACAACATAAAACTAGCTATGAAGCTGGTCTCTTGCATGGAGAGGAAGATTATCTCCAGCGGCACAAGTCATTGCAAATGGAGGGACAAAAGCTCATTAATCAGAGTTTGGTCATGGGGATTGAAGTGGGCAAGAGTAGTGGCACAAACCAAAACACGGAGAAGGGTTTACCCCCAAGATTAAACATCTGCCCAAGGACTAGCTATTCCAGCTTGTCATCTCCAGGCACTTCCCCATCTGGCTCATCAGTGAGCTCCCAAGACAGCGCTTTCTCTCAGATTTCTGAACACTCTGTGTTTACCCCCACTGAAACTTCCTCTCCAATAGATTGCACTTTTCAAGCTCAAAGAAAACAGGAAGAGCTTTCTTCTGATTTTAGCAATTCCAGCCTCATTTCTGCAACTCCTGGTCCCTCATCAGGGCAGGCCAGCAGCCACCTGGCTTATACGAAAAAGGATACTGTAGAATGGCATTCACAGATACATTCTGTAACTCTTCACCCAAGCACATGGTTGAGAAATGGTGTGGCCAGTTTGAAAAACTGGTCCCTCAAAAAGAAGGCAAGAGCATCCAGACCAGAAGAAAAGAAAGTAAGTTCTCTAAAAGGACCCACAGAGCCACCTCCACACACTCCTGGTATTTCAGAAGTCAACCCACTACAAGAGAGACAGAAAGACATGCCCCAAAGGGCACCTGAAGAACTTGGAACTGTGCAAACAGCCCAGTGGTACAGTTCTTACTCCAGCCAGGACTCAGGGAGACACTGTAGCTCTCCATTCAGCCTAGTAGAGGACAGACTCAAGCTTTGTGTGAAGTCCCACCAGGACGGAGAGAATAGTGAGCAGTGCTCTCCTGATACTCTGCCTTGTAAGAGATCCTTACCTGGCTCTTTGTCTGTGGATGATCTGTCCAGCCCAGACTCAGGGCCTGCAGTGGTTTGTGATACTGGGGACCAACATTTAGCCAAAGACGTTTAACCACAGTAAGAATGTGATGTGTGCAAGAATAGAGACAAGTCTAAGAATCTGATGTCTACAAGAACAGAAACTGGGCTAATAATGACATAAAGACAAGATTATTATGACCCCTTTGTATAAATACATGGGATGGGTAGCATAAGGATAATCACTGCTAATACTTAGGACAACAAAGTAATTTTCTTTATTGAGACCATTTGGCAGAGAGTTTAGACTTAAAAATTTCATCATCTGTTTGGGAGGCTTTTCCTTATTAAAGCATGGGATTTGTCCTCTCCTGTGTTTTTGGAGATACTAGCAGAGAGCCAGAGAAAACATCTTCTGTAGAGGAAACATGCCTTACATGAGATTAGTACCCTGAAAAGGCCAGGATATCCTTAGTGAAGAATAAGGACTGTGGAGAGGTGAGGTAGGTACAGAGAAACAGCCACATTCCATGGAATGTTTTTAATAACTACGCAAGAAAAATGCCACTAATCAAAGTATTTTAAAAAAAGAGAAAGCATGTCCAGTAATGAAGGAAATCATGTAAAACATTTCCCTGAATCCAAGCCAGTAGGCATTTCTGTGACGTTCTGTAGTCATGTGCCCTCACAGGCAGATTCCAGGAATCAGCCCATCGATGCAGCTACAGTGGCATAGACTAGAATAATTTAA
Source organism: Taxidea taxus jeffersonii (assembly GCA_003697995.1). Lineage (NCBI taxonomy): Eukaryota > Metazoa > Chordata > Mammalia > Carnivora > Mustelidae > Taxidea > Taxidea taxus. Next base: position 8,199 of record RCUC01085481.1, read on the forward strand.
GAGCCATGAGTATCATAGTTTATTTGTTCGTCGTGTTCATTGATTGATTTTTCCATTGGTGTTCCGCTACTATGCAAAGCTCCAGGAAGTAGATCTGTGAGGAAAGAGAAGGAAAGATTGCTCATTTCAGTATCCTTTTCAGAGGTGCCTGTGCTAAGAACTTTCTCCAGAAATGCAACTTTTCCTATTAGAAGGTGACCTTCTGACAGCATTGACTATCCTGGTGTGGAGGAAAAGATTGCAACACCGGTCCTCTCTCTATCTCTATTACACGAAGTTGTTGCCAACATGTGACCAAAGCGTGGCTCCTCTTTGTTGAAAAAAATGCTTTCTACAGCCCTGTCTCTTAGCTTAGCCAGCCAAAAAAAATTACTGATAAATCATCCCTTTTTTAATTGTCATTGGCAGTTGAGAGAGTAATTTTAAAGTTGGCAGGTTATAAAAGAGTCACAGAATCAAACACCCACCAAAGCAGCAGTCAGGCCTTCTCAGACCATCGTTGGCTTTGGATTTTCTCACCTCTAGAAGTTTTACATATTTTTGTCCCAGATGATTCATGGTTTATATCGCACTAATTTGTCTCCTATCTATGAATATTTCTCCCTTCCCTTGCCTTAACTACATCCCCTGAGTTATCTCCATTGATGATTAGGCCTCACCAGCCAGTGAGGAGGGATAGAATCAGGAAAGGATGTGCATCTTCCTTCATTTTAACTACTTACTTAGAAGAAGTTGCTTAGAACCCATTTGGCCTCTTTAGTTCACCATCCTTTCTCCCACTAACTTATACCAAATTATTTTTCTTAGCCACCAGGAAACTTTCATGTCAAATGTTCTTTCCCTGTTGTCCTAAAGGTTGCATTTCTGAGTTATAGAAAAAAAAATAATAATAATGTTTTCTGTAAAGTAGAAGTCCTTTCAGTATTAGCTACAGGTGCTTCCTACCTCTACGGGACATGGCCGTGTTGGCCCTACACATTGTAATTAACTTTCAGAACTCTATTCAAAGAGCTCCTTCATGACACTGGCCATCTCAGTCACAGATGTGAAGTCAATTTTACCTTATAAACAGCCACTCTATGCTTAGATTCCTGAGTGTCCATATGCATCTTTTGTGATTTAATATATAAAGGCAACAGGGAGTTCCTCCCCTTACCCTTCGGGCATACTACTGTCAGAACTGCAAGATGTGAATAAAGTTCTTACGGCTTGGAGTATCATTCTAGAAGAAGTTGTTTCTCCACTTAACAAAATAATAGTTCTCTCCTTTTTTCTTTGATCTGGGTGGGTAGAAAATTATCCACCCAATTTGAAGCATAGAAAAAAATAGATGCTGAGGTTTTCCATAACCATTCCTATTCTCTGTGTTCCCCTAGATACTCCTGTAATACTTAATGTGAATAGTTTGTTAATATTGCTGTAATGTATTATATTGTATGATTGGAAGAAAGATGACATTTCATTTTATTATACTCTGTCAATCTATAATATATTAGACTGATGCTTTATCTAAAATGCTTTGAGTTTGTATAATATATCTTGACAAATTTTACTACCATATGTAATGTAATAAATGTGTATTTTTGTACTTGGAGAAACTGCTGCTAACTTTTAAAGTTGTTTGGTTTTCAAAGCACTGAAAATGGATATGTATGAAGTCCATGCTGTCTATTAAATAAAAAAAAATCTGTAGAGTTAACGATCCCATCAGAGCAATATTGCCCTTTTGTAGAATTGTTTTAGTTAATGAACCCAATTTTTGCTTAACATTGAAAATTTTATAAAATGTATTTAATATTGAATTGGAACTTTGAACTTTTAGTCGTAGATCATGATGAGTCTTTCTAGAAAAAGAGGGCTTTTTTTTCTTCTGTATTTTCCTAATCTTATCATTTACCAAACAAGTCATGCTTTAGACACATGGTCTTCATTTTATTAGACATTATGATTTCATTTTGCTCCTAGAATCAGATACAGTCTATATTCTCATATCAAGAGAACCATTAACTCAGTTTGATTTACTGCATGATTTTCTTATCTAAATTTGAACCATTCTGACCAGAGTACCCAGTTGATCCCGGACACATCCAGCCATTCCAAGATATCTGGATTCAGACACCCCAACACATCAGTACTTCTAAGGTCGTATAAACTTACTAAATGTTACTGATTTTTCATGGTTGCTGCTTATTTGCCTTCTCAAAATCCACTGAGGCTTCACTTTATGTACGTTTAACAACCATTTCAAAGAAACTCAAAAATATAAACTACCTTAGTCCAGAAAAAATGATTTGCTTTAATAGAATACTGAAGACTAGCAACCCCACTGTCAGAAATGACACTGATTATATTTGGGCAATGTACAGAGACACTGATATTAATGTCTTTCTAAATTTTACAGAAATACAAAGATAATTTTGCTGCTAAAAAAGAGTCTAAATCAACTAAAAACACTGGATTCAAGGAATTCTCTCACATTGTGTCTTTCTACCTTTCATGGCATGACATTGAATTGAAAGGATCTAATGTATCCTTGAACCACTGTCATATTTTGTCTGTTGAAAAACTCTTAAGAATATTATGTATCTTTTTTTTTAAGATTTTATTTGTTTATTTGACAGAGATCATAAGTAGGCAGAGAGGCAGGCAGAGAGAGAGGAGGAAGCAGGCTCCCTGCTGAGCAGAGAGCCCCATGCGGGGCTCTATCCCTGGATCCCGAGATCATGACCTGAGCTGAAGGCAGAGGCTTTAACACACTGAGCCACCCAGGCAACCCAAGGATATTATGTATCTTAATCAAAATTATGGCAGTGTTTAGCTGATATTTTCCTACTGGTCATGTTTGGGAGGAAGTCTTTGGAAACTGCATATTTCAATACAAAGAAAAATGCATATTTCAATACAAAGAAAAAACTGAATAATAAAGTCAGGTAAAATGTTAACTTTCTTTAATATCTGTTCTAGTTATCAGGATATCTCATAAGCTAAGTTTCCTGCTGAAAAGAAGAGTTCTCTTGAGTTCTGTGCTGTCTGCCCCAAGTAGGAGTCCTACTCATTTTCTGAGCCACCTGTAAGTATAAATCCTTCATCCTTACTGTTTGTGGGGATTTTTTTTAATATAGTGAACTCTTTGAGTTTCAGTTCTGCGTAATGTCAGGTGTGTGGTAGAATTGGCAGAAGGTGTATAATTGGGAAAATCTTGGAGTCCCAAGGAAACATACACAAAGGATGGAACCAGATGTATTTTGCTCCTAACTTTGTACAGGACATGTCCTCATTGTGTGTCATGCATCAGGGACAGACGTATATACTTATAGAGTTCAAAGTGTTTTTCTCACCTATTTAATTAGTTAGGGCAAAGTAAATAAGTTTTCTGGAGTTTGCAGATTTTGGAGACATTAAGATTTAAATATTAATTATTTACATATAGGTTTGACTTTAAATTACAATAACTTGGAGTCGAATTTAGAACTCCTTATAGCTTCTTAATCTGCTATGAAGAGTGAGTAAGTTGATTAAGAACCTGTACTTAGGAGGTAGACCCATTTCTAAGCAAGTAAATCGGATGGTATAGAGAAATACTCTTCCAAATCACAGGGGCTGAGATTATTACTGCCTAAAATTTTCAGGAGGAAAAGAAACATTTTATATCTTTGTGCAAGAATGAAATGACTGAGAATTATCAAAATACATGAATTCAGAGATGCATACTGCTTGTAGGCATAGCAAATGGATAGAGGAGGAGGAAAGCTATAGATGAGCTAGCCAATTCAAGCAAGAAACTGAAATCACAAGGAGTTCAAAGAGAATTGAAAAGAAGAAGAGAGCGTATCTTGGGGAGATGAAGGTGTTACAAATGATATAAATGCTATTTAGGCAGTTTTTTATTACCAGGTACCGTTCTAGATCCTAGGAATACAAGGTAACAACAACAACAACAACAAAAACAGATTGTTTCTCTCCCCAGGAACTTTAAACAGCTAAGGAAAAAATTGGGCTATGTAGAAGAAAATTAACATTAATATTCCCTGGGCATTTCCATGCTCTCCTAATGTATTAACAATATGTATTATTAATTGTATTCAGTGTATCAATCAATAATATGTACTATCAATATGTATTATTTCATTAATGCTCTCAGTAGCCCTATATGGTGGGTATATTCAGCTAGAGTTTCATTCTGATCCTGGTTCTTTTTTCTCAGCATTTCGCCTTAAAATAGGGATAATAATAAAACTTCTCTCATAATAAAACAGACAAAACTTATATACATGAAAACCAATCCAAACTCTACTAAGTTAATAAAAAAAATAATAATCCAACAAGCTATGACAAATATAAAAATAAATGGCCTAAAAATTTGTCCCAGACAAAGTGGTATAGTCTTGTGTCTCCCATCTCCTCCCCACTAAGTACAACTACAAATCCTGAAAATAATACAAAAGACAACCAAAGGAGAATTGTGGTGGTAAGAGGAAGGCAAATTGATTCAGAACTCTAGGACTAGAGAAACAACACAATAACTGAGTATCTTATATTCCCTCATCCAATAGAAAAAGGAGACCAAGGCCTGACCTTTCTCAACCTAGCAACAAAAGACAGCCCAGATATGTGCATTTCACCTCCCCCCTTTCCACCAATCAGTCAGAATCTCTCTGACACCTTCAGGTAAGCTAGACACCACCAAGAGGGATAGATGAATGCTCCACTAGTAATAAGTGCCCAAGGGGAGAGTTATCTTTTCCTGCTAAGCCTGAAATCCCCTGCTCCCCTGCTGGGAAATACCAAAATGGCCAGGCTACAACAGAAAGAGGGACCCAGTCAGAACAAGCAGCTCAGCCTGGGAAACATCTTTGTCCCAGCAGGTGTAAGACTCCCCCAGACACACACGAAGACTCTGAGATAGCCAGATAGCAGGAACAGGAGGCCTCTGTCACAAAAAAACACTGAGCCAAGGGAATCTAAGGCCTGTGAGACCAAGAGGCTTCTCTGGCTGAGAACAGAGCAAAATAACACCACAGAGTCTCTGAAAATTAAATGGCCCATGGGCCCAAAACCCCTGAATTTAGGTCAGGACCTGCGGGGTAATAACAAAAGACCCAACATTTGTATCATTGGAGTTCAAAATAGAGAGAGGTTAGTTAAGCTAAAACAGTATTCAGAGAAATGGTCACTGAAAATGGCCCCAAATAGATGAAAGACGCAAATCTGCATATTCAAGGAAGCTGAGTAAAACCCAAAATAGATAAAAGTAAAAAAGTACATCTTAATTAAATGTTTAGAAACTAAAGACAAGAAGAAAGATCTTGAAAGCAGTCAAAAATGACACCTTACCTATAAGGGAACACCAATTTTCAGATTTATCATTTTAAACCACAGGGAACAGAAGAAAGTGGCACATTCTACAAGTGCTAAAAGAACTGTTCACCCAGAATTCCATTTCCACTGAAACTATCCTTGATGAATTAAGGGGAAATAAGGACATTCTCAGATGAAGGGAAACTTTTTTTTTTAATTTATTTATTTTTAAGATTTTATTTATTCATTAGTTAGAGAGAGAGCGAGCACAGGCAGACAGAGAGGCAGGCAGAGGCAGAGGGAGAAGCAGGCTCCCTGCCGAGCAAGGAGCCCGACGTGGGACTCGATCCCAGGACGCTGGGATCATGACCTGAGCCGAAGGCAGCCACTTAACCAACTGAGCCACCCAGGCGTCCCTGAAGGGAAACTTTTAAGAATTTGTCACTAACAGCTGGTATATCCTCACAGGTTAGCTAGTTCTTTAGAAGTAAACGCTAAAAGAAGGAAATATGGAAAATCAGGAAGGAAGAAAGGACAACAGAAAGCAGAAATAAGAATTCTTTTTCTTTTTCAACAAACTAGACTTTATTTTTTTGTTATTTTTTTTTATTTAAACATATAATGTAACCCCACCACCCTCTCCCAACACCCCTCTCCCCCACCCCCCTCAGTTTGTTTTATGACATTAAGAGTCTCTTTTGGTTTGTCTCCCTCCTGATCCCATCTTGTTTCATTTATTCTTTTCCTGCCCCCTTAACCCCCACCCCCGTTGCATCTCCACTTCCTCATATCAGGGAGATTAATGAGGGGCGCCTGGGTGACTCAGTAGGTTAAAGCCTCTGCTTTCGGCTCAGGTCATGATCTCAGGATCCTGGGATCGAACCCCGCATCAGGCTCTCTGCTCAGCGGAGAGCCTGCTTCCCACTCCCTTCTCTTCTCTGCCTGCCTCTCTGCCTACTTGTGATCTCTCTGTCAAATAAATAAAATCTTTAAAAAAAATTTTTTTTTTAATTTTTTTATTTTTTTTTTAAGATTTTATTTATTTATTTGACAGACAGAAATCATAAGTAGGCAGAGAGACAGGCACAGAGAGAGGGAGAGGCAGGCTCCCTGCCAAGCAGAGAGCCCGATGCGGGGCTCGATCCCAGGACCCTGGGATCATGACCTGAGCCAAAAGCAGAGGCTTTAACCCACTGAGCCACCCAGGCGCCCCTAAAAAAAAAATTCTTAATGATACACTGTTCTCATGAGTTTTACAAGTCATATTTAGTACTTGAAATGAAAATTATAGCATCATTTGATAGTTAAGACAATGATATTTAAAAGTGGGAAAAATAAAGGGACCTACATGGAAATGAGTTTCTCATACTTCACTCAGAAGTATGTTGAAGGTAGAATGTTGGTGGTAGAATGTTGATATTAATGAAATGGAATACTACATATATGTATATTGTAATACTTAGAGCAACTACAAAAACTGTATTTTTGGAAAGTGTATCTCTCTAAAACACCATAAATAAATCACAATGGAATTCTAAAAAATATTTAACCCACAGGAAGGCAAATAGAGAAAAACAAGAACCAGAGTGAGAAAAAAGAAAAAACACAAAATAAAACAAATAATAGAGTGGCATACCTTGGGTCTAACATATAAAAAATTACATTAATTACAAGTGATCGACATATACCAGTCAAAAGACAAAGATTGACAGAGTGCACTAAACAATAAACTACTTAACTATATCCTGTCTACAAGAAACTTACTTCAAATGCAATGACATAGGTAGGTTGAAAGTAAACAATGAAAAAGAGATATACCATGCGAACATCAATCAAATAAAAAAGAAATTTTAAAAAAGAAAGCAAGGGTGGCTATATTAAAATTGGGTAAGGTAGACTTCAGAGCAAAGAAAATTACCAGAGACAGAAAGGGACATTATACAACAATCCACCAAGAAGACATCACAAGCCTAAAATGTGTGTGCACAAACAATAAAGCTTCAAAATATGTAAACCAAAAGCTGACTTAACTAAAAGCAGAAATAAACAAAAACAGTTGAAAACTTCTGTGCTCCTCTCTCGGCAATGATAAAAAACTTACCAGTGCCATGAACCTAAAAGGTTATAACTGACATTTATAGAACACTTCACCCAACAGTAGCAAAATACACATTCTCTGCAATTGCCCAAGGAACATAAATCAAAACAAAACCATAAAATAAACATCAACATTTTAAAAGAATTAAAATTATACAGAGTATGTTTTCTGAGCACAGTGCTATCAAACCAGAAAGATACCAGGAAAAACTTCAAGCACTTGGAAACCTAAAAACATACTTATAAATAACCTACTGGTAAAAAAAAAAAAAAAAGACACTTCAAGGGAAGTTTTTCTAAATCCTAGAACTAAGTGAAAATGCCTATCATATATATGTGGGATACTGTTAAAGCACTGTTGAGAAAAATTTATAACACTGAATGCTTACATCATGAAAGATCTTAATAAGCTAACTAACTACTTCAAGAAACTAGAAAAAAAGAAGAGTAAAATAAACCCAAGACAAGCAGAAGGAAGTGAGAAGGATTAGAATAGAGATCTGTAAAATAGAATACAGGAAATAATAGAGAAAATCAATAAAACAAAAAGTTCATTGGAAAATTAATAAAACTGATAAACCTCAACTGAGACTGATGGCAAAAAATTCTTTTAAAAGAATATGAAGCACAAGTATCAGAACTAAATCAGGATATCCTTATTGATCCTGTAGTCATTAAGAGGATAATATAAAGAATACCCCAAGTCATTTTTACATTCATAAATTTGACAACTTAGATTGAAAAGTTCCTCAAAAACCATAAATTACCAAACTCTGGCCAAGAACAAATAATCTGAACATTCTTATAATCATTAAATAAATTGAATTCATAATTTAAAAGCTACTAAAAATAATAATAAATAACTACATAAACAACTCCTAAAGAAAAATCTCCAGGCCTAGATGGTTCCACCGGAGAATTCTAACAAACATTTAAAGAAGAATTAACACCAATTTACATCATGTTTTCAAGAAAACAGAAAGACTGGAACACTTTGAATTCATTTATGAGGCCAGTATTACCCTGATAAGGAAACCAAATAAAGCCAGTACAAAAAACAGAAAATTACCAACTCATGTCACTCATGAGCTTAGATGCCAAAAACAAAAAAATTAGCAAACCAAATCCAAGAGTATATAAAAAGAATTCTACAATATAACCAAGTAGAATTGTTTTCCAGGTATGTGGCATAGTTTAACATTTGAAAAAATAAATCTGTGTAATCTATATCAACAAGATAAAGATGGAAAAATCACAATATATCAGTTGACACAAAACATTTGACAAAATTTATCACCCATTTATGTATTTTGAAATTCAAATTAGAAGAAAATTATCTCAACATCTACAAAAAAAAATCTACAGCTAACATCATACTTAATGATGAAAGATTGCTTGCTTTTGGGGGGACAAACAAGGATATCTGCTCTTACTCCTCTTGTTCATCATACTACTATAAGGCATAGTCACTGGGATAGGGCAAGAAAGATTTTTGAAAGATACCCAGATTGAAAACAAAGAAATAAAACTATTTGCAGATGATGTGATTGTCCATATAGAAAGATACCCAGATTGAAAACAAAGAAATAAAACTATTTGCAGATGATGTGATTGTCCATATAGAAAATCCCAAGGAATCTACCAAGAAAAACAAAACAAAAAAACCCCAGAAGAACCCTGCAAGAACTAATAACTGAATTTAGCAGGGTCACAGGATAGAAGATCAACATGCAAAAATCATTTTCACTTGTATATGCTATAAATATGCAGAAAATAGGGGCACCTGGGTAGCTCAGTTGACTAAGTGTCTGCCTTCTGCTCAGATCGTGATCCCAGAGTCCTGGGATTGAGCCCTTCATCAGGTTCTCTGCTTGACGGGGAGCCTCCTTCTTCATCTCCCTTGCTTGTGCTTTCTCTCTCTCTGATAAATAAATATTATCTTAAAAAAATATGCAGAAAATAAAGTTAAAAGCAATATCATTCATATCACCCCAAATAATTTTAAATAGATGAAAATCTAATGGAACATGCACTGGATATATATTCTGAAAATTATAAAATGTTGATGAAATTCTGATGAAAGAAATCAAAGAAGACCTGAACAAATGGAGAGATGCAGTGTTCATGGTTGGAAGACTCAACATAGCAAAATGTCATCTCTTCCCAAATTGATATATATAGGTTTAATGCAGTCCAATCAAAATCCCAGAAAGGACTTTTGTAGTCATAGACAAACTTCTTCTGAAACATATGAAAAGGCAGAGGCCACAGAATAGCTAAAATATTTTCAACAAAGAAGAATATAAAGTGAGAGGGATCACTCTATCCAATATGAGGACTTACCATATAACTACAGCAATCAAGACAGTGTGGTATTGCTGGAAAGAAAAATAGGCCAGTGGAACAGAGTAGACCTACACTAATATAGTCAACTGATTCTCAACAAAGGTGCAAAAGAAATTCAGTAGAGACAGGGCACCCTTTTCTACAAACAGTCCTGGAGCTTTGGACATCCAAAGGCAAAAACTAGAACCTCTTTGGGCTCCTTGCTCAGTGGGGAGTCTGCTTCTCCCTCTGACCCTCCCCCCTCTCATGCTGTCTCTCTCAAATAAATAAATCTTTAAAAAAAAGAAAAAGAAAAGCATCTGGGTGGTTCAGTTGGTTGAGTAACTGCCTTCGACTCAGGTCATGATCCTGGAGTCCTGGGATTGAGAGTCCCAAATTGGGCTCCCTGCTCGGCGGGGAGTCTGCTTCTCCCTCTGATCCTCTCCCCTCTCATGCTCTCTCTCTCACTCTCCCTCTCAAGTAAATAAATAAAAAATCTTAAAAAAAAAAAAAACTAGAACCTCAACTAAACTTCATATCCTTTACAAAATGGATCGTGGACTTAAATGTAAATTTTAAAACATACAACCTTTAAAAATGTGAAGATCTTTAGGATCCAGGGATAGGTATAAAGTTCTTAGATTTGACATTAAAAGCAGTATCTATAAAAAGAAAAAATTGGACTTCATAAAAATAAAACTAAATTGAACCTCACCAGAGTTTAAAAAAAAAAAAAAAAGACTTGCTTTGAAAGAACATGTGAAGCTATAGGCTGGGAGAAAATATTTGCAAGCCATATATTTGACAAAGAACTAGTATCCAAAATATATGAACTCTCAAAACTCAACAGTAGTTTTTTTTGTTTTTGTTTTTGTTTTTTAATCTGGTCTGGCACGTAAGGAGTTTGAAAGTTTTCTTCACACCAAGAAAAAAGCTGAACAAACAAAATCAGTTCTTCTCAGATCCAGTAAAGAACGGAGATCCTAGGGAAAACTGCTGCCCCCAAATTTAGAGAGATAGGCAAGTGGATACAGAGAACGATAGCTTACCAGAGCAGAAGCCCAGAAACAGAAACCCTTGCTGGAACCAGCCCTGAATCGGCCAACTTACATTATAATTGACATATTGTTGGAGGCTCAGTGTAGACACGTTTGAGAATGAAAAGCTCCAGGGTGCCCAGTCTTAGAAAACCACCACATTTTTGTGAGTTTTACTAACAGGAGCCCTACATAGTTCTCATGATAAAGATCAGAAAAAAATATCTCTGGCACAAGTGGAGTCAGGATGGAGGAGTGCGCCTGACAGCCTTGCCCTTGGCAAATTGTAGATGATTGTGGTGGGGCCTTTCGGATGGGTACAGTAGGTCACCTCTCAGGCAGTCAAAAGGTTTTTGCAATTCTCCAGTGGGAGTAAACCACAGACTATGAGGGAGTTTGGCAGCTATTAAAACCAGGGTTCTGCAGTTGGGAGGTAGCTTTGCAGTTTGGGGAGTTTTATTTTCCACAGTTGACTGCAGTATGGTTCAAGTCAGAGGGAAAGAAGATCCCTGGCCCTCCATCACAAGTGGTGCCGTAATAGGAGCCATACTGGCAGTAAGGAATGGACCAGTGGCCGTGGTTGTGTCAGCCATGATGGGTGGCATTCTAGCTTTGACTCAAGGAGCTGGGATCTTGCTGACAAGATTGGCCTCTGCACAGTTTCCCAGTGTCCTCAGTTTGCAGAAGACCCTTCAGCCCAGTTACCATCCTCCCTTTTTGGAGGCTATCAACAATACCAACAGGACTTCTTTCCCAGGATTTCTTTAATACAATGAGCTGTAGTTCAAGAGGGAATTTGAGAAGATAAGTCACAGTCTGTGTTTAAAGCCATAGAGGTGGGATAGCTATAGCCAAATAGGCTCTGAAAGGGCATTTAGCTCTTTCTTTATTTAAAGGAGTGTGGCAGGAAGGGACAGATGTTAGAAGAAAATACATGTGTTTATTCACACTTGGGTTGCATTTGTGATAAAAATAAATGTCTATTATCTTTATAAGAAAATATAATAAATGCTTAGAAAACAAAGAACCGAAGGGCAAACAACAATGAAATATAACCATCATTTCCTTAGGGACTTCTCTGCTTGGTTTTATGTGTTCTATCAGTCAAACAAACAAAAAACTCCTAGTATTTGCTCTTCCTGAAAGGAATAGAGAAAGAGAGAAAGAAAAGAAAAGAAAGGAAGGAAAAGTGAGGAGGCGATGGGGGGGAGGGAAAGAAAGAGAAAAAAAAGAAAATTGTATGCTTTCAGCAAGAAGAGAAAAACAGCCATTTTAAAATATGCCTGACGCACTCTGTTCTTTTTTACAAGGCCTGCCCTCAAGGAAAACTGTTTTACCAGAGCCTAACCAACAATGGGAATGGTTGTACTCAACTCCAGCCCACTCTAGCCTTCCATGCTGAGATGGAGACGGTGAGGGGATACCCAATTCCAGTCCCTCCCAGCCCTCCTGTCTCACCTGAGGTGGCGGGGTTGGGGGGGGGGGGGGCAAAAACCTGGTCATTAGAAATGTTTTGTTTCTTCAAAAAGCTGGGAGTCAGAGACATGAAAAACACTCAGCCTCAGTGTCCTGGTATATTCATGAAAGATATTTGCTCTACTTAAAGGACAGAAAAGAATTGCTAACTCATTCAACAAATACATGTTAATCACTCACTATGTGCCAGGTGCTGTCCTAGCTGGGTACAACAGTGAGCAAGCCATGTGCTAGGGAAAAAACTCTGGCCCTCGTGAAGTTTACATTCTAGTGTGGAGGGCAGACGATAAATTGTCAAGACAAATAAGGAAATATTTAGTGTATTATATGACGGTAAGTGCTAAGGAGAGAATAAAGCAGGGAAGAGAGATGTAAGTGGCAGGTGAAATTTTTGATTTTGATCAGCTGTCCAGTCAAGGCCCCTGAGAAGGCACATTTAGCTAACAAGTTGAAGAGAGTGAGGAAAGCCAGGCAGTGAGCTTTGTGGATATCTAGGGCTAGAGCATGACTGGTAATGTGGTAAGTGAAAAAACACAAAAAGTTCAAAGCATTGTATACGTGTGCAGGTGAGGGAGAAATAATCTGACGTCCTAGGTATTTTATGGTCTTTTTTCCTTCTCTTTTCTCTAGCTTTTTTCCAAAGATTATTACCTAGAATCAGAGCCATTTGAAGTGACCTAAGACATCAGCAGGCCAACCTCAAATGTTCCCCAGAGAGGTCACATCTGGCCCGGGTTCCACAGTTAGGAAGTGGCAGGGTGTTCCTCGGTGCTCTCTCCACAGTCCACATTCATCCCTGCATTTGCCTACCTGGGAAGGTGGTCATTTGAGACTCACTGAGAACCCACAACTGGGTTAAGCAAAGTCCAGGCTGTGACCTGGAGACTAACTTCTCTAAGCCATTTTTCCAAATGCCAAATACTCTCTTAGCTGACCATGTGTTTCTTTTCAGCTCCGGTTTCTAATTCTCTTAGTTGCAAGCACAGCACGGCATCCTTCAGGTTTTTACCTCTGCAACACTTTCCATTCAGGGACAACCTCGGATGCCATGCTTACACTCAGAGTTGTGGCGGTGGACAAAACAGCACTTGATCCTTTAAGAGCAAGCATACAAAAACAGCGCCCTGACCCAGTCTGGGTCTGAGGAATTCTCTTACATATGGCTCTACCTTCCTCCACATGGTGTCAGATGCAGGCCGTGAGCTACGCATGATGTCAGTCAGAACAGCCCTTGGTGCCATGTGGCACCAATGTAAACAACTGGTTTGTGTGGTGTCATGTAGACAAAACAACTATTTGATGGATTGGGTTTTCACTTTTCACTCAGCACAAGTTGGCATGAGTCTATTGTGGTACCTGTCAAGTAGGTGGACAGGTTGGGGTCCTGCATGAGTTGCCGTCTGTGGTGTTGGCAGCAGACCCATTTTCCCACTGCCTTTTAGTGGTCTGACGCTCTTGACGTAGAGGGTAGAGGCAACAGAAGGGAGCTAAGTTTGGGAAGCTGATAACTGGGATGGGGACTGAGTATGTCAGTCCCCTGATAAAGCCTCAGATGTTTCTCAAGTTTACCCTCTTGTCCAGGCTGGAATTTGCCAGGACTTTGACATTCACCCAAGCCTGTGCCCGCGTGTGACTGACCAGGCTACAGCAAAGGCTTTCTGGAATCTGAGGTTAAGAAAGATGAAAGGCCAGTGCCGCCTATCTGTCTGCAGTGGGCATATTGCATAATAATAACTCTCTGATCTTTCTTTTGCATGTTCTTGGTTTCTCCGCTTCTTCCTTTCAGCTTTGTAATATGACACCCAGCTGCTTCTTATCTTTTCTGCCTTCCCTCACCTCCCAGCTCTCCTCTCTCAGATCCACAGAGAGAACACAGACCACTCATGCTTTGAAGCCTTAAGGACGATGTCACTTTCCTTAACACCCTCTGTTTGCTGGACTCACTGTTTAGTGATGCTCTAGCCAGGTGAGGACCATAAACCAACCCCTCAATGCCTGCGTTTATCAGGTATCTTACTCAGACAGGCTGTGTGCCCTAATAGACCCCGGAGGCCCCATCTCAAGATAGGGACAGAACCTAGAATTAAATATTTGGTCTGGAGTTTTGTGGCTCCTCAGTAAATTAAAGAGGTGTGAAAAGCAAGACTGTTGACTTCCTTCAGTAGATTTTATACTTTGTTAGCTTCCTGTGGAGGAAGATAACAAAGAGCTTTGTGCTATCAGGCCAAGCCCAGAAGAGGTGCTGTTTCCATTTATGGGCCAGCTTCTCGGGTTACCATAACCTGGTGGGCCCCTCAGGTTTGGCCAGTGGGTGTGATGAGCTGTGATATGAATGACCCATCTTGACATTTGCGTGTCTGAGGAGTCCAAAAGCACCAGCTGCAGATATTTTCCAAGTACCCCAAACTTGGAAAATGGATCATTTCCATCACCAACTGACAATTTATAAAGAAGAGTCCCTGCCTGCTTCCTTTGCTCCTTCCAAGAGAAAGGACTGTGCTTTGAAGCCAGAAAAAATTGCCCTCCACATATCTTTTCTCAAAGACGCTGTCGGCAGTGAGCAGGCGCTCCCTGTAAGGGGCCCCCACCTGCTTGGGCCTCTCTGAGGTGGGAATGGAGGTAACCACATCACTTTCAACATTAAGAAAAGCGCATTTTGAAATCACACAGCCTAACGGCAATAGCAACAGCACCCTTTACTTTTAGTCATAATTCATGAACCTCGTACGTTAACTTGTAGTAAAAGTCTGTCTCCTGACAAACTACTTAAAATCCTATAAGTGAGAGGTTATTTGGGTGGAGAAGTATGTTAGAAACTGGGATGTGTTGGGGGACAACAAAAGGAACCATCAGAGGGAAAAGGCGAGACACCCTGACAGCCTGCGGCCATCCCATGACTCAGAGCTCTGGGACCCGCACACAGTCCCCGGGGACTGGCATACTATGAGGACTTTTTTCTGGAAACACAAACAACAAGAGATGGGTTTAAGTTTCACAATGTTTCCTTTCTGCCTGTGCCCCAAGAAAGATGTAAGGATGCTTAGTAATGAGGATTGAGGGGAGAGGAGGAGGGAGAGATGAGATACCACAAGCAGGATAGCAGACTGGAATAGAGCTGGTGATAGTAATAGCAGTAGTTACTATAATACTCCTGATAGCTTGTTGAACAGCTATGAATTTCAGAAGTTTATTTAAACCCCATTATCCAACACCCATTAAGATGTCTTGGAAGCAACCGTGATTACCCATTTTACAGATGAATGAATTGGTTACTCAATTAGTAAATGACCCAGCCAGAGCTTGAATCTAGACCTCCTGATTACTCATTACCCTTACATCTTTTCTAAATACCAAGGTGTAGAGCTGTTGTATACTTAAAAGATAAAGGTTTTACCACTTCCACCCCACTCCCAATTATCCTAGATTCTTTTGGGGCTCCTAGACCTACTGTGCTTCATGGCTGAAAACAATATCTCTCAGGAAAATTAGACTACCCAGTACTAGTGATAAAAAAAAAATGATAACATCAAAATGTTATCAATATCATGTCTCCTAAAAAGACATCATTAAGAAAATAAATGGATAGTCCACAGACTGAGGGAAAAAATATACGCAGCCAATATCTGACAAATCCAGGATATATAAAGAAAGCCTACAAATCAAGAGTAAAAGGACAATGCATTTATTAAATGGGCAAAAGACCTGAAAGGATACTTAACCAAAGGAGATAGACAAACGGCCAACAAGCATGTGAAAAACTCCACATCATCAGTCAGAAGAAAATGCAAATCCAAACTACAATGACCTACCAATGCACACCTACTAGAATGGCTAAAAAATTTTAAGAGTGACGTCACTGAAGGATGTGGAGCACCCGGAACTCTCCTCCATTGCTGTTGGCATGTAAAAAATGATATAACCGCTTTGGAAAACTGCCAGTGTCTTACAAGGTTAAACACACATTCACTCTAGATACTTACTTCTTAATAATAACAGCAGCAAAGGTGTGTCCGTACAAAGAGTTCTACATAAATATTCACTGCAATTTTTATTTCTAATAGCCCAAACCAGTAAACAACTTAAGTGTTCAGAGATAGAAGAATGGATAAATAAGTTATGGCATATTCATGAAATGGATTACTACTCATCACTGAAGAGGGATGAATGGCAGACTCCTACAGCAAAATGGTAGAATTGCAAACACTTTGTGTTGAGTAAAAGAAAACTGGCCCAAAGGAGTTCAAAGTGTATGATGCCACTTGTGTGGAACAGAAAGCACAAACTGATAGTGATAGAAGTCAGAAAATGGTTAGGAGAGTGGTAGAACTGATTCGAGAAAGATATAAGGGAAATTTGGAGGGTAAGGGAAATGGTCTCTTATTTTGAGTAGTGGTTACACAGGTTGTCTAAAACTGTCCAAAACTTTTCTAACTGAACTATAAAGATCTATGTATTTTATTGGATGTTAATCATATCTCAATAATTTTTTTTTAAATGGACCCTGCTGTGTTCATCACGAGGATTATGGCCTTACTCCATGGAGGCCAGTTTCTTCCCCTCTGACTGAAACCTGAGATCTGAGCTAATGAACTCCCCCAACAGCCTGGGCCTCAGGGGTGAAGGCAATGAAGAGTTTCAGCAAAACAACTCTCACCAAAAGGCCTCTCTGCTTAATGGTGTTGTCCTCACTCCAGGGATATATTGACCCCTTATTTAATACCTTCATCTGTTAAAACTCAAAGGGCGAATACCAAAGGCTCTTGCCAGTCATTTCTCACTGTTGTCCAAAAGGAATAAAGTATGTCTCTGCAGTGTGCAGCTGGTTTACTAGGCCCAAGGTCACCCAGCATCCTCAGCAGGGAGATACTTCATTCTTGACACAGAACTCAGCTCCAATGACAGACTCACTCCTAATTTTAGTATTCACTGGACCTTACACAGAGATAGACTTTAAAACTTCAGGAAGGGATGATAAGAACGGGGCCGCAGGGCATACCTATCTGTTTCTAGGCCAAGGATGCTTGCTTTCTCTGCAAAGGGATAGTTGAATGGTATTTAAACAACCCCTGGAGGCCAGGAGTTCCCCAGCTAGAGAGACTTCAGGGCTTAGGACATATGGGGGACAAGAATCACATGCCTACTGATGAAGCACTAAACTCTACCTAGAAAACGAATAATACGCTATATGTTAATAAATTGAATTTAAATAAATAAATAAATAAATAAAAGAATCCTGTGGCTTTACTCTGGAAAGAGTATGGGAAGGTGCCACATACTTCAAGATCTATGTAAAGAAAGAAGAAATAGCCTTTATGTATCCAAATGGCAAAACTTCAACCAATGCATAGCAGTCACAAGAAGCTGGATTTTGATGCAACCTAAAAAGGACCTTTGTAACAACCACAGCTGCTTAGCATTCCATTAATATAGCCATTCATTCAGCCTATAATTTTTGAGTCCCTACTGTGTTGTAACCCACACAACAGACTGGCTATGAAAGACATTCACTGCAGAACAGACGACACGGTGACTCTCGGTAGCAGAGATAGAGGGAAGCAAGAGACTAGCACAGGTGAGAGGGCCACATCAAGAGAGGGAGGGTTATTTCCAAGCTCAGCAGAGCCTCCATGAGTCTTACCAGTCATTTTGCTCCTCCTCATGTATTCTTTCATCCATTTAATAAATATTCATTGAGCTCTATTATGTCTCAGGCACTGTTCCAGACCCTGGGAATGGAGACTGTAGGCGAACAGATAGAGCACGTTAGTTGGCGACTGGTACTGACTGGATCTTTATCTCTCCCTTCAAGCAATCAAACAATCCCTCTTCTCTTACTGCTGACTATGGTGATCTCCCACCTCACTAAAGAAATTGCCTCAGCCTCCCTCCTCTACACATCCCAACTACCATCACCTCTTTCTACTCTTACTGGATTACTTTCTGACTCAGAGAAAGGAAAAATTCTTCCTCCATGACTGACCTCTCCACTTATGTTCTTCCCCAGACTCAGAGGCCTTCCTCCATCATCTCTGCCAGTCCCCATGCTCCCTACATTTTCTCTCCTCATTCATTGGCCTGTTGGAAATTTACAGCTGTGTTCATTCCTTATAGTCCTAAAGCAATGTTTCTTGGCTAGCCCCAAGATGGCACATAGGTTTTAGTCAAGAGCTAGTTGGATCAATGGGTGGTCAGACCTTCCTGAGGGCAGTGATAAAGTTGAGTTCCCAGGATCATGTGTGGACTCACAGGAAATATATATAGATCTGATAGGTTATTATGTGACTACATATGGTCACAGAAAGCACCAAGCATCTTGGGTTTCTTGATGAGTGCCTACAGATCCTGTTCCACCCAACTTTCTCTCAAACTTTGTTGCTAAGCTTCTTAAAAGTTTACATTATCCTTCTTGCCTCCATGGCTTTACTTCTCATTTGTTACCTCACCTGCCCCACCATGCTTCTGTCTACAGACCTGCTCCAGCAGAGAACACACAGTGATCACCTACGGGACAACACAGTACCTTCCCCCACGCCTTGTGATGGATGTCTTGGTGGCATTAACTATTGGTGTCCATGAACTATTGGTTGCCCTCTGCTCACCTTCCTGCCATTTGTGCTCTAGTAGCTTCTCCACTCAGTCTCCTGCACAGAATGCTGTCCTGAGCCACTGCACATTTCCACACGGGTCTTGCTGAGCATCACACACTCTTGGTGCCCAAAATAGGACTCGTTATCCTCTCTCAGAATGCTTCTTCCTCTTGAGTACCATCTCACAGTTCATATTATTGCTGATCTTGCAAACACTCGAGCCAGATTTGACCTCTTCCTCCATTACGTTATACTTCACATCCATCACAAACCCCTTTCTGTCAACCCCACCTCAGCAACGTCTCTTGAGTTCATTACCTCCTCTCCATCCTCACTGCCACTTCTTGGTTCCAGCTGTCCTCTCTCCCCTGTTACTGAAATGACCTATTTCTCTCCTTTTCTTTATGCTTACCTTGTATCAGTCTAATTCTTGTCTTCCACCATTAAAATTATTGTCTTAAGAGACAAACTTCAGCATGTTATTCCCCTGGTTAAAAACGTCTGGAAATTATCCAAATGTCCATTAAATGGTGGGTGGTTAAACTCATGGAGTACCACCCAGCCATGAAAAGAAATAGACTCTTGATATATGACACAACTTGAATGAATCTGAAGGAAATAATGCTGACTGAAAAAAGAACGCCAATCTCAGAGGCTATGTATTGCTTGATTCCATTTATGTAACAATCATGAAATTACATAGATGAAGTATAGATTGGTGGTTGCCAAGTATTAGGGCTGGTATGGCTCTAATGCACTGATGCAGAGGAGGCTTGTGGTGATGGCACAGCTAAGTTTCTCGATTATGATGGTAGCTACTCAAGGCTGTGCATGAGGTACAGTTGCACAGAGCTGCGCACATGCACACACAGATCAGTGCGTGCAAACCGGTGAGACCTGAATAAGCTCTATGGATGTGTGATTATTGGGCCCTCAGTTTTATGCTGTGGATGGATAAGATCTTCACATGGGTGGAGGCCAAGGGAAGGGTGCATGGGACCTCCCTGGACCTGTCTTTACAACCTCACGGGAGTCTATGATTGTTTCAAAATTTGAAGATAAAAAGTAAATAGATGAATTTAAAAAGTAAAAAACACAAAAACGTCAGTGCTCCCAATGTTTCACAGAACAAAATAGAAACTCCTTTGTTCAACATTCAAGGTTTTAAACAATGAGCCTCATTTCCCATTGCTTCACCTTTTAGAACCTTCATGTCTTCCTTCAGTGACCACAGGGAACCCAAGATGGGATGGGACACTGAAAATACAATGGTCCACAAAGAGATAAGGCCTCTGCCCTCAGAAACTTAAGAGTCTTTGGGGGAAACAGTCAATCAGGAAGCAATTCCACGGATGTGTTTAAGTGCTATACCTGAAGTACAGAGGCTGCCTTAGTCACTCCCCTCATCTTTCCTTTTCTTTTTTTTTTTTTTAAAGATTTTTTATTTATTTATTTATTAGAGAGCCAGCTCAGGCAGACAGAGTGGTAGAGAGAGGCAGAGGGAGAAGCAGGCTCCCTGCCGAGCAAGGAGCCCGATGTGGGACTCGATCCCAGGACGCTGGGATCATGACCTGAGCCGAAGGCAGCTGCTTAACCAACTGAGCCACACCCATGCGTCCCCTCATCTTTCCTTTTCATGCGTGCTGTTCCCTTTGTTCAAAATGCCCTTTCCTGTACTGTGAATTTCCACTGTCTGCTCCTGTGAAATCCTCTCATTCATTCATTCACTCATTCATTCATTCAGCAGATATTTCCCAAGTGCCATCCCTACACCAGGTCTTATGGACAACACAGCACAGCCTCCCCTCTCTTGCAGCTGGTATTCGTGGGAGACTCCCATGATAGACAGCCAACCAGGAAAAATGGTAGACAAACTGTAAGAGCAGTTGGAGAGCTGATTTAAACTGGGTGGGTCACAGAAGTTCTCACCAGCCAGATATTGAAACGGCTACCTAAAATGCTAAGAGTGCGCAGGGAGGGATAGTGCAGATAAAGGAAAGGGGAAAGCTGGGACAAAGTCTTAAGAAGGAAAACACTTTGCCTTGTTTAAGGAACAGAAGAAGGTTAGTGTAGTGCAGCAAAGGTGGAGAGGCAGATAGCAGAGGGAAGGCCCAGAAGGTGAGAAGGGGCCACTTTGAATGGCGTTATAAATCAGAGTGAAGAGTTTGGATTTTATTCCAAATACAACAGCAAGACCCTGGAGGGCTTTAAGTAGGGGGAAGGCATATCTGATGGACTTTTTAAATGATTATTCTAACAGTTGTGTGGAGAAGGAAATCTAAGATAAGGGGGCTACTTGCAAATGTACTTGCAAAATATAAGGGGGGGGTTAGGCAAGAGAAGAACTAGAGAGACAAGTTAGGAGACAAGAGAGAATGGGACTCAGCAGCCCTGAAGGTCCTTGTTCACTGTGCTGTTGTCTCATTTATTATGTGGTTTAGGGTCTATTCTGTGCCTGCCTTCCTGACTAGATGGAAGAGATGGACCATCTATTTTTTTTTTCTGCCTCACACCTATGTAGCTCAGTAGTTTCTTAAATAAAATTGAACTGAATAGTTATGTCCAGCACATGAGGAAGGAAAGTGAGTCCAGGAAGACTCTAGAAAACAAATGGCATGAAGTAGACTGTGAAAGATGGGTAAAATATGGACAGGTAGCAGTGGGAGGAAATGACCTTCCCTGGACCAAGTGGACAGTGTGATGAAAGAAACAAAGATGAGGAAACAGTGTGGATGGAGGAGAGACAGGACATGGTGAGGTAGCAATCAGCCTGGGAGGAAGGCTGGCAGATCAATACAAGAGAAAACTAATTGGAACAATTAGAAAAATGTGTTGAAGTAGAAGTATGGTGGTTCTCTGAATGCTGAACCAGGAACTGGTCTTAAATTCTGAGAACAAAGGGGAAGCTATTTAATGCTATAAACAGAGGAATGGTAAATTTTTGAACTCTGTCTCAGAAAAATGATCCTGAAAGCCACTGGGTGAGAAGGGACAGGAGATGTGAAAAGTGTTTTTGGTGAAGAGAAAGCAGTTTGCAAGGTAAAAAGGAAAGGAGTCTTTGTTCTCCACCTGAAGGAGTGAATTATCTTTGAAAGCACTACACCGTCATTTCAGGGGTTTTAATCAGTATTAGACTTGATAAGGTCATCACAGAAAGTACAGGTAGGGGAGGTGAAGGTTGTTTCCAGAGAAGTGCGGGGACAATTTTATTCCATCAGTTTCCAGGCAGAAACCTAAGTAAAGTTGAGCATTAAGGAGGGTGTAACCTAGCAGGGCTGAGAAGCCCTTGGGGCCAGGCAGGGATTCAAGGCAAGCCTGCTTACTCCGGCTGGGTTGGGGAGAGGGGAGTGTTATTTTTCTACCGCATTTCCTTCCAAGAATGCAAATGTGTTTTTCTCTCTTGGTCACCAGTTTGCCACCTTCCCAGCTCATTCCACTGGATTGAGTTACCTGCTGTGTTGGGTTGTTTTCCCCTGAACACTTCCAGCTGCTTTGCTCCCTGCCTTCTTTTATGCACTTTCCCAGTGGTGGGGCGTTCTTCTCTCCCATGACACTATTCCCAGCACCACTTGTGAATACAGCTCTGATTTAACTTCCTCCCTGCCCTCCCCTGCCTACCATTTTCTACTCCTACCCGTGTCTATTTATATTTCACTGGCCTCAGCAAGAGTAGAGGAATCAAGATTTTTAATTCAGCATTTATTATATACTGGGCACTGTGCTGAACAATTTACGTACATAATATAATCCAATCCTCACAGCAAGTCTATAAAATAGCTATTATTATTGTTGATAGATGAGGAAACTGATGTTCAGGGAGTTGATACAACTTGCCTGTGGTTTTGAAGTTTGAAGCCAGGATTTGACCCAGGTCAGTGTGACCCCAGAGGTCATTGCAACACCATGTACTTCAGTAACTGTGGTATCTTTTTCTTTCTTTTTCAAAACTCACATGAATACTTACCAGGTGTATCCTTTTACAACTTGCTATTTTTCATCCAACATTATATATCTGAGATTTGTCCATGTTGATAAATTTTACCTACTTATTTTAATAGCAGTATTTCATTTTATGAATATACTAGATTGATGGATGTTTAAGTCATTTCCAGTGTTTTGTTATTACAACGTATATTCCTATATACTTAGCTCAGTGTGCTGTGTGACTTTATTTAGGGTATGTACCTAGAAGTGAGATTTCTCAGTTGTGGGGCACGGGTGCCTCCATCTTTAACTCTGAATTGCTTACAGTCTCTCCTCAAAGTGGTGGTATCAGTTTATATTCCCACATTCTCACCATCACTTGCCACTATCAAATTTAGAGGCAAATGTGGCAAAATTTGGATGGTATACGGATGTGTTGTGTTATTTTCTATGCTCCTCTGTACTTGCAAAATATTCCATAATTAAAATTAAATTGTTATTATGACTACCTGCTTTCAACAGTGGCTTGGACAAAGACTTAGGATTCTTAGTGATGGTGAGTGCAAATAACACAAAACCTAGAGAAGCAAGACAAGTGAGTGCCAGTGTGATATTGTGCAGATTTATACTAAGAAATATGTATTTGGCCTTTGACCCCATTCCCCTCACAGATCTCCTAACCCCTTGGAATTTCCTAAGTGAAGAGAATGATGAAGGTGTCTTTTATTATGTTAATGAAGGGACTTTTGGAACCAAGGATGGGAGCTTGTTGCCAAGAGAACCAACACTGCAATTGAGGGATGGAACTTTCAGTCCTATACCCTGACTTCTGGGAAGGATAGAGAGACTGGATGGAGCATAAGTCAATTGCCAATGAGCAATGATTTAAGTAGTTATGCCTATGTAATGAAGCCTCCAAGAAAACCCAAAAGCACTGGGTTTGGAGAGTTTCCAGATTGGTGAACACATGGAGGTTCTGAGAATGACATTCCTAGAGAAGGCACAGAAGCTCCACATCCTTCCCATATATCTGGCCCAATGTATCTCTTCCATCTGGCTGTTCTATCCTTTTATAACAAACTGGTAATCTAGTAAGTAAAATGTTTCTCAAAGTTCTGTGAGCCACTCTAGCAAATTAACTGAACCTAGGGAGGGGTTCATGGGAACCCCCTAGAATTGGTTGGTGAGAAGCAAGGGTAGCAACCTGAGCTTGCAATTGGTGTCCAAAGTTGGGGCATGGAGGCAGCTGTCTCCTAGGACTGAGCCCTTAATATGTGGAATCCTATGTTATCTCTGGGTAGATAGTGTCAGAAAGAGTTGAATTCTTGGACACCAACATGGTGCCTGGGAATCACTTGTTGGAGTGGGGAACCCCCACACACACATTGGAAATTTGGGTCCCAGAATACCCCAATTGGGTCAGGCATCCACATTAAAAATAATCTCAACAGAAATTGACCAAACCAACAAAGTTAAGCTTAATGAAAATTGAAGAAAGGGTAAAGTTCACCTTCACAAGCACAAGATGGAGAGATCTAGCTTAGGTAAGGCAGCTTTGGTATAGAGGAGTCTGGAGGAGTGGGTTAAGGATGAGTTTGGATGACCAGAATCTCAGTGTGAGCCATCAGTGGGCTATCTCTTTGTAATAAAGAGGTGAATGACCTCTGTATTAGCCAGGGCTCTTTGACCACAACAACAGAAACAGATTTTACCTAACTTACAAAGCAAAGGCATTTATTAGAAAGTCATCTCTGCTCAGAAAGTTGGCAGGAAGGCTATAGGACCAGGTTCAAAAATGGGCAAAAACCTCTCCGACCTAGGCAGTAGGAACAGGAGAGATCTAGCAGCAGGAATGTTGGGCTATGAACCCCATTTGTAAACAGAGGTCCAGGTTCAGGACAAGAGAAACCTTGTTCCTAGTAGGTCTGAGCTGATCAGTCCAGGTATGAGCTGAAATCCTCAGTTCCTGCCTTGCTTTTCTTGCACAGTTAGAAGAGGCAGCCTTATGAAACCCAGCTTTCACAGAAGAGAGTCTGAAAGTCACTTTCCAAGACCAGCCTCTTGTTACCCCACAGACAAGAACTAGAGACAATGAGCAGGAGTTCAAGGAGACAGAGTTGATATCAGTATGACTAGGAACTTTCTAATAGAGTCATTCAACAATGGATTTAACAGACCTCCATGGTGATGAGCTCACTGACCATGGCAGGTGCTCAAGGCAAGACTGAATCCCCCCTGATAGAATATAAAGGAAGGGAACCCTGCATTAATAAGAAATAGATGAGACAACCTAGAGAGTCCCTCTCAACTCCCTGATTTGTAATTTCAGGCAAGGCTTTTGTAGCCATTTATTTGCTGGAAATGGACGTCCCTTATAGTCATTCCCCATCCCCTTTCTACAGATGTGTTGGCTTGATCAGACAGTTGTTGAGTTATGTGGATGTACGATTGTAAGTGCAAAACGATTTACAGTCATTAGTATTATCATCTTAGGACTTTGTTTATTTCTCCTATCATAAATAGCATAACCACCCCACAGAAAATCTGGGGAAAAGAAAAGAGAAAAAAAAGACATCTATGATTACCCCCCCCCAAAAAATGTGATCATTTGTGAGTTTTCTTCCAGTTTTTTACTTATGTGCATTTTTCATAAAATAGTTAATTTCTTCTGATTCTAAAAACAACACACAGTTGGTATGTTCAATCACTATAGCAAAGATTAAAAAGTAGAAGATTATTTAAAATGTCACCACTTCAGACATCTTGGAAAACATCTTTTGTTATTGCTCTTCATATATTATATATGTAACATTGTATATCAGTGGAATCCTACTATAAATAGGGGGTCCAGGAGTTGTGATTTCTTTTTTGGTAGGCTACGTGCTGGGCCTAATGTGGGGCCCAACTCACGACCCTGAGATCAAGACCTGAGCTGAGATCAAGAGTTGGACACCTAACCGACTGAGCCACCCAGGCGCCCTGGGGTTTGTGATCTTTTTATCACTCTGTGTCACCGAGTTCATCTTATCCCAATGAAATATAATTATTATCTTCTTTAATGACCACATAACATTCTTCAGATGGTTCTTTCATAAATTTAACTGACACCCTAATTAATGAACACTTAGAACATTTAGGTTGTGTCCAATGTTTAACTCTTAACAATGCTGCATTGAACATCCTTGTCCATATGTAGGTACTGGTACCTTTCTGCTATCTTCTCAGGATTTTTTTGTTTTTGTTTTTGTTTTTGTTTTTGTTTTCAAATAATTCTGAGGGACTATCAGACCAAAGTCAGACTAGAGTTGTAAGCTGGGTAAGAGAAAGCTGGCCAACTCCAGCTTAGACGCAACAAGTGTATATATTGTGAATGGGCAGAACCAACAGCAGGTCTTGACTGGTGTAAGTCTCACCCTGTAAGTGGACACTCCTACAATGCTCACACACCCTCAACAGCAGACTCCCCAAACTCACCACTGGTCATCTGAGTGCTGAATGTCCTCCCTCCACCCCCACCCTTGGTAAAAAAAAGCCCTGCCTGTCCTCCCCTCAAACCTGCCCATCCTGATTCTAACCCTTTTCTCTGAGACCCTACCACTGCCACAGGTGTTTTTCTCTCCATGAAATGAGAATAAAGAAACTGGTTTTTTCCCTCAAGGCTTGCTTCTCTCCAACAAAAGAGCAGAGCAAACTCACACCATGGCAGGCTGGTACCCAGTGCCCTCTGGGTTAGCCCAGGTCAGCGCATCTGCCCTCCAGGAACCAGCAAGTTGGAAATTGTGTAGGAGGACCTGAAAGGCTCTGACTTGGCTCTGGAGATTTACCATCCATGAAATTTGGATTTTGAAGTCAACTCTTAAGCAGAAATTCACTGTGGCAGAAAGGCTGATTGCCTCCCAGATAATCTCTCTTCTCTTCTTTCATATTAGTAGAACCCCAGTTTTATTCTGGATAACAGTATGCATAGCTATAGGATTATATTTCCCTTGAAGTTGGGTTTGGCCAGTGATAGGTCAGTTATAGTCATTGCTCAGAGCTGTTGGGAAAGCAATTTAGATGGATTTACCTGGCTGGAAATGTCACCTTTTTGGTCTTTCCCCCCTTCTTCCTCCTGCTTGCCTGGATTGTGGGCTCTGAAATGTTTCTGTAGTCATCCTGGGTCATGAGGTGACCTTGAGTTGGAAATATGTGCCAGTACTAATAGAGCCAAAAGAAAAGAAAAAGGTCCCTAAGAGCCATGAATGGAGCCACCAGCCCACCTTTATCTGTGGCCCCTCTTTTGGTTGGAACGAAATCATCTTGCTTAAGTCACTTGAGTTTCTTATTTTATGCATCTAAAACTGAACTTATACAATCACAAATGATTAAAAATACTCTTGGAAATTCCTGAGGACAGTACCATGTTGGAGACCACATCTCCAGTAAGTTCGACAGGGCCATGGTTTCCTTTGTGGTTATAACAGATCTGTTTCTTCAGCTGAGTATGAAATGGGAAACAATGGGTCATGTTAAACACACAAACACAAACAAAAAACCTTTCAACACTGAAGTGACAAAGCGCTCCCTCTCTGTGAGGTTCATAAAAACTGGGACCACCTGAAGAAAAGACGTATTTTCTTTTCCCACCTGCTCATAGGTCTGTAACCACTGAGTGGATTGGCAGGGAGAAGTCTGGACCATTGAAGTGTGTTTGTGTGTGTTTGCATGTGTACAGGCATACCTGGGCAACTTCCCCTCTTTCTCTTTCATATAATAAATTATTGAATATCCACTTATTACATATATGATGAAATTTCATTGCTTTTAGAAATCATGTACTCAGGTGCCTGGGTGGCTCAGTTGGTTAAGCGACTGCCTTCGGCTCAGGTCAGGATCCTGGAGTCCCGGGATCGAGTCCCACATCGGGCTCCCTGCTTGGCAGGGAGTCTGCTTCTCCCACTAACCTCTCTCCTCTCATGCTCTCTCTCTCTCTCTCTCAAAAAAAAAAAAAATCATGTACTCATTAAGTCAATAAGTTGTTTTTGAAATCCCAGAAAAATCTCAATATCTGTTCTTTACAGGTATTCAGTAGCTATATTATTTAAGATGAAAATCCAAGGGGCCAGTTCGCAGGCACTGGGCTTGGTGCCTTGCAGTGGAGACTGGCCATAGTGGTGAGCTGGGACAGGGCCGGAACTCCCCTCCAGGGAAGTAATTTAAAAGGTGAGTGCTCTTTGCTCTATCTTTGTCTTCCCTTGACTCCATCAACAGAGACAAGAGAAGGTTAACTTCATCTCACTCATTTAGCAAACTTTGTTAAATGCTACGAGTTACCAAGCCAAGAAAAAGTGTTAAAGAGAGGAGATGCCATTTTAATGCCTGATAAAACCCCAGTCATTGTATTTTTCACAGGCTGGTGGGGAAGACCCAGCCTCAGCCATCAGACTACCTGCAGTCTCAACAAAATGGGTGTTCAGCAGGGGTCTCTGGGTGCCCCGAGGCATATGCCTTGGCTGTATTAGTTTTCAAATAATAGAAATGGAATGAATTATTCTGTATTAGCTTATAATTAGGTATCTTTTTTTTTTTAGCAAATCTATGTTGAGTGAATAATTGACTTTTTGAGCCATTATATGTCTTTGTTTTGCTCTGGTGACTACAGATCCTAAGCACATGGGGCGGGGTTGGGGTGGGGGGGAGACGGGACTTGGTAAGTAATTGCTGCTGTGATGAAGGAGGCCTTGTCAGTGAGCATGCAGTCTTACCATGAGCTGGTGAACACAGCTGCTCCCCAGACACTCATCTGAGTGCATATCCCTGTAGAACCTGAAGGAAGTCCATGGGGCTTCACTCAGGGTTTTCCTTCCATCCTACCCCATACAGGGCCCCGGCTGTGTCCCGAAACCACACTCCTCTCTGGTGTCTCTGTTGTGGGCGCCTGCTCCCACATCCCTCCCCACTCTCCTTTTTCCCTTCTTCAGAGAGAGAGGGGCTGCATTTTGTTCCTCCAACAGGAGGCAACCCACAGAGCCAACAAGGCTTGGTTGCCCTTTCCCAGAGCGCTGAACATCTTGAAGATATTTGTAATTTTACTCACAACTGGAGGATATAATTCATTGCTTGCTGAACCAAAGTCTGCCAGCTGTCAGAGGATTCCAGAGACCATTTGTATGATACTTAGAAGTAAAAACAAAATGAAAAGATTCTACTCTCACCCTGTCCTCCCTCACATACACATACACACACAACTAAGTCATGGGCTTTTGCTATCAAACAGAACAAGCCATACCACCTCCTCCTTGTCCCTGCCTCCCACCCCTTGTCTCTAAGGGGAGATGGTTCAACTCCTACTTGGGATATAGAGACTTTGCAGATGCAAATTAGGTCCAGGCAGACTGCAAGGTTAAGAGTGAATTACTATCAGCCATGAGGGGTTTGAGGGATAGAGGGAATCCTAGCCAAGGAGAGGGAGGGAGACCTTCTCTTCTATGCAATTAATCATCTGTAAGTGCAAAGAGAATGCCTGCTGGAAAGATTAGGTGAGTCTCAGCAGCTTGCTAAGTCTCTGTTTTCCAGCCGGGGCCATGGGGTCAGAGCAATTTGACCAGGCCCTCTACCTTGTCTGGACCTTTGGGGGCTGGGGAAAAGCAGATTGCTAACAGATAGGAGAAACTGTGGGGGAATGAGAGTCTTTCCCACCCATCCAGGGCTAGCAAGCACTGTCCCGGTCACAGGTGCTCAAGCCTTGACTCTCTCCAGGGTTTCTACATGCAGAAGTTGAGTGAATGCCATTTCCCAACCACATTCAACAGATTGATTGCTCGGTAGTAACAATGGCTGCCTTGTACTGAAGGCTAACTATGTGTCCTGTACCACACACACATGCACACACACACACACACACACACACACACAC
>RCUC01085487.1:0-14901 GCA_003697995.1 Taxidea taxus jeffersonii
TTAAAGTCTCTGCCTTCAGCTCCGGTCATGATCCCAGAGTCCTAGGATAGAGCCCCGCATTGGGCTCTCTGCCTCGCGGGGAGCCTGCTTCCTCCTCTCTCTGCCTGCCTCTCTGCCTACTTGTGATCTCTGTCTGTCAAATAAATAAAATCTTAAAAAAAAAGTACTGATCCCTTAGATCTAGCCTCAGGGCTTCTGATTTAAAATGTATTGTTGGGGACGCCTAGGTGGCTCAGAGGGTTAAGCCTCTGCCTTCGGCTCAGGTCATGATCTCAGGGTCCTGGGATCGAGCCCCGCATCGGGTTCTCTGCTCAGTGGGGAGCCTGCCTCCCCACCCTCTCTCTGCCTGCCTCTCTGCCTACTTGTGATCTCTCTCTGTGTCAAATAAATAAATAAAATCTTAAAAAAAAATAAAATGTATTGTGGGTAGACTGCATATTAGGATTAAAGGAACCAAAACAAAACAAAAAAAAACAAACAAAACCCTGACCCCATGGAGGACCCTGATGGGCAGGGAAGATTGAAAACCACTGCTCTAGAAAACGTAGTTTCTATACCTGCCTAAGAAACAGAGATACTTGTGTACTTAGAAACAGAAGCAACCATTTTATTTAAAAAATGTATGTAAGTTATTTTTTCTTGAGGATTTTAAGGTGATTTGATGTACCACATCGATCTTCAAGAAGGGCTATGAATAGGGGCACCTTAAGTGTTTGCCTTTGGCTCAGATCATGATCCCAGGGTCCTGGGATCCACTCCTGAGAGGTGCTCCCTCCTCACTGGGGAGTCTGCTTCTCCCTCTCCCTCTGCCATTCCCCCTGCTTGTGCTCTCTCTCTTTCTGTAAAATAAAATAAAATAAAATCTTTAAAAAAAGGGAGTATGAATTAAGGTGTAACTTGTTCTTTTTCTGGAGTGTACAGAATGGAAAATGAGTCAGGAAACATGTTTTTCAGTGGTGATTCTTCTACTTCCCAAATATATTGCATTAGCTGGGCTTCTTACGAAATTTAGTTCCTTATGTATAAAGTGCAGATAGCAATGTATCCTTTTGGGATTTTGAAAATTAAGTGGTATATGCGAAGGTAATTCTTAAACTTTTAAGCACTGTGCAAATTTCAGGTGTAATTATTCACTGCTGTCCATAGCCTATTTCTGGCCTTTCATGTGCATAGAGTATGATTTTTTAGATCATTTTACTGAATAACATATTTACTGTTAACCCATTATGTTTTTGTTCATTAGAAAATCATTCATTCAAATGTCAGTTAAGTGTTTTTCAGAC
Source organism: Taxidea taxus jeffersonii (assembly GCA_003697995.1). NCBI lineage: Eukaryota > Metazoa > Chordata > Mammalia > Carnivora > Mustelidae > Taxidea > Taxidea taxus. The sequence goes on from RCUC01085487.1 coordinate 1,284, forward strand.
ACTTGTAAGTATTGTAAATACCTAGTTCTTATCTCAGTTGAATCACCGTCTAATGCAGAAGAAAGGCACGTGCGTATACACACACACAGTTGTATTTTGGGTGGTGGGGGTGAAAATCCAGAATATGCATGACTAAAATATGAACAAGGAGGTCATTTTGATCAAGGAGGTCATTTTGGAGTCCTTTAAAGCCTAAACCAAAAAATTTCAACTTTAAGGTATCTTTCTAATGCCTCTTGGGTATTGGCATTGTGGTGCATGGAATGAGATATACTGTGATTAAGAAATGTTTTTATTGGAAGGTTATAAACTAATGGATAAATGTTTAGACTCTGAAATCATACTGTTTTGGCTCAAATCTTTGCTCTACCACAAGTTAGCTGCACAACTTTGGGCAGATTGTCAGCTTCTGTGTTTTATGATCACCTGTAAAGTAAGCTAATAATGATACCTGCTTCTTGGAGCTGTTATGAGCTTTAAAGCAGTAATACCTTTAAATTTCTATGAATGATGCCTGACACAGAGGGAATGGTAATAATTTACAAGTCATCATAAGATTTCTTTGATGATCACTTATTGAAGAAGAATATTCTTTCTGACTTTTTATGCATCAAAATGGTTAATTGGAAATCCTTTACTCTTATGGTAGGTGCTAGTCATTACTCCACTGGAGAAAAAAATGATTTCGTCAGTAAGATATAGGAGAGAGTAAAATACTTTTATTTTAAGTCAGTGTATCAATATTTTCTTCTTCTGCTTTCAGTCTCAAACCTAAAAATTGTTATTCATAAGATATTCTCATCCTCTGGGTAATACCATGTGACAGTTTTAAAGAGAACATCTGTATACATAGAAAGTGCTGCTATAAAGCTTCATCAGTAGAAAAAATAGCAAACATGTACGAAGCTTGGGACTGCAGCTAAAGCATGGGATTGTGTTCATTTGGTTTGACTGTTCATCATGAGTAGGACATGATTACAAGCTAAACTACACATTTCAGATGGATTGGTATTATAAATCCAGTGGTTATCTTGTTCTTTGATAAAAATCTTTATTTTATAGATTTCAGGGCCTGTGAAGTGGTTTATAAAATGTGGCTTCTTCCATGACTGAATGTATTTTATTGTAGAAATTACTCACTAGTTTAAATGGGGAACCTTCTGGACATTTTTTAGACTGTGGTATTTTGCTTGTTTTTTGCAATAAGTACATTATTACTTTTTAGCATTCAGCTCTTGTTCTGAAGCCTGAATAATATATTTACATATACGTATATTTGTAAATATATGAATACTATGTTTATATTTGCATATTTACAAATATCTAAAATATATAAATTATATATGTTATACATAAATTTTAAAGAGAGAGTCTTTTGATAGGACATGCAGAATTTTCATTGCCCTCTAATTGTATTTTTTATCTTTAGAAAATGTGCTTTGTATTCTTTCTGAGCAAATACTATGACAGAATTGATCAAAACCAATGTAAACACAGTATTAAATTTACATACAGGAGAAGAGGTCCATGAATTAATTTATATAAATCATTAAGATGACCATAAAACATATTGACAAATGAAGAATTCATAATTCCTTCAGCCTGGCTTATCTCATTGAGAGTATATTTTTTTAAACAGACATAAGAATTTATACAGATACTATAGAATTTTTCTCTTATGATATAAAATGTGATTTATATTTAATTACTGTTGATATAGGAAACTTCTAATGTCTTTCAGAATAATCATGATATTGGAGATGAGGTTTATAATGCATATCTAATTCAAATACAGATTTTACTGCATTTTTCTTTTTGTTTCTGTATAATCTTTAAAACCAGCCAAAAGGTTGGCTAAGGTATGATGTTTTCTGCATCCCAAGGCTGTGTTTAAGACTTTATATTAAGTCACCATGATGTGAGTCAGCCAGAAATCAGCTGCTAGTTTTTTCCCCTGATTTCTAAGAAACAAAGAGAAAAAGAGAGAAAATTGGAGAGATGAAACTATTTTGCCAGTTTAACAAGAAGCACCTAATTCTTTGAGTTAAATAGCATATTGATGAATTTTTCCCTTGGATTGTAAGCTTCTGTAAGACTCTAGGGAAAAGGCCTCTGTATTTTCTTCTGTTCTGTACCTTGAACAGTTCTTAAAATATCTGGATGCTGCCTCCTCTGTGTTTTCATCAAGTTTCATGCCTTATAGTGTGGTTTAGAGTGAGTTTTTCTCATATCTGTGTTTCTGACTAGTTTGTAAACCTCCTGACAATAAACATTATGATTAATAACATTGTTTCTTCCCATGGCATTGTATAAACCAGGTGTTTGTAAACTTATTTTGTATTTTCATCCCTAACAATTAAAACTGGGATGTTTTATAATTGATTTATAAAAATCATAATACATGATATTCTTTCTATACAATGACTGTATCTTACCTACTCTAAATATATCCACTCTGTGACTTTATGCAGCGAACTTATTGGCTGTATATCATAGCTCTTTAAAGGAGGAACAAGATCAGGATTTTGATGGGTGGGAAGAGCATTGGAGGAACTCAAGTTGAACTTGGGTTCTTTGGCATTATCATTTCACTTCCTTGGATCTGTTACCTTGCACATAAACTGGAAATGATGATGATGACATTTGCCTTAATTAATCATAGTTTTGTTTTTTCCCAGCCACCTTAGAAATATGTACTAAGTATCTGTTATGTGCTGCTCATGATTCTAAGTACTGAGAATTTAATCCCTGCTTTCAAAGAAGGATCTTACAACCAGTGGAATAGACAAACTAGCAAACTCTTACTACAGGGTAATATGTTATGATATTATAATTTGAGTTTTATTTCTTGGTCCTTAAATGTCACCTCGTCAGAAAGGTGATCCCTGACCACCCAGTCTAAAGCAGTTTCCCAGGCAATATCATAATCATTTTTAAAGTGCAAATACTCTGTAAATCTTCCTTATTATCTATCTCTATCTATTTATTTGTCTATCAGTCTGTCAATAGATCAATCTACCAATTTATCAGTATCAAACCTATCAATAGAGATAGCTTTATCATGATTTGTTTTGTGTTCTCCTCAAATGTAATGTTAGACCTATGGCAGCAGATACCACTTTATTTACTTTCTTTTGTTCCAATTTTATTGAGAAATAATTGACATATATCATGGTTTGAATTACATATATTGTGAAATGATTGCCACAACAGATCCAGCTAACATATGTCTTATGTAGATACAATAAAAAGAAAAGAAAAGAAAAAATTCTCCTTGTGATGAGAACTCTTCGGGTTTGCTCTCTTAATAATTTTCTTATATATTGTACAGCACTGTTAGCTATAGTTACAGAGTTGTCTCTTATACTCCTTGTACTTATTTATCTTATAATGGCAAGTTTGTATCTTTTGACCACCTTTCTCCATTTCCCTCTCTGACTACCCTCCTCTGCCTCTGCATCAGACAGCAAGTCTCATCTCTTTTCCTATGAGGTTTTGTTTCATTCATTTTTTTTTTAGATTTACATTTAACTTCGAAAACATACAACATTTGTCTTTCTCTGACTGACTTATTTCACTTAGCGTAATGCCTTCTGTTTTTTTTTTTTTTTTTAATATTTTATTTATTTATTTGACAGAGATCACAAGTAGGCAGAGAGGCAGGCAGAGAGAGAGAGAAGAGGAAGCAGGCTCCCTGCTGGGCAGAGAGCCTGATGCGGGGCTTGATCCCAGGACCCTGGGATCATGACCTGAGCGGAAGGCAGAGGCTTAACCCACTGAGCCACCCAGGTGCTCCTGCCTTCTGGTTTTATCCATGTTGTCAAAAATGGCAGGACACACTTGTTTTCTTTTTATAACTGAATATAAATTTTGTTTAATAATGATTTTGTTTCTTGTGCTTTAGGTGTTATATCCAAAAATCATTACCAAGACCCATGCCAAGGAGCTCTATTCCTATGTTTTCTTCTAGGAATTTTATAATTTCAGGTTTAACAGTTAAGTCTTTAATCCACTTGTAGTTAACTTTTGTGAATGGTGTACAGTATGGGCCCAGTTTTATTTTTTATATGTGAATATCCAGTTTGTCCCAGCACCATTTACTGTTGAGACTGTCTTTTCTCTGTTGGGTATCCTTGGCATCCTTGTAATATATTTGTTGTTTGGGCTCTTGATTCTGTTCTGTTGGCCTTTTTGTCCTTTTTTAATGCCAGTACCATACCATTTTGATGATGATAGCTTTGCAGTGTAGCTTGAAATCAGGAAGTATAATACCTCTTTGTTATTCTTTCTCAGAATTCCTTTGGATACTTGACTTTTGTCAAGTAGCGGTCTAGTCCGCTACTATATTTCAGCTATGGATTAGTATGGGTTAGTGTCCCTGCACTAGGAGGTCAGCAGACCAGAGCCCATAGTGTATGGCTTATTGTTTCCAGGCTTGAATCAGGCTGAGTGTACACTGAATTCCTTGGTCGGGTGAGACCCCCAGTTTGCTCTGCACATGAGGGAAGCCACAGGCTGTGCTCTCTGTTCAAGTGCCACTGTCGCTAGGGCTGATGATAAAGGGGCTTCCCAGTTTGCTGTGCTCTGGTTAGGATCTCTGGTTAGAACTGAGGGTTGCAGAAGGGAGATGGGTGGAGGGATGGGGTAGCTGGGTAATGAGCATTAAGGAGGGACTTGTGATGAACACTTGGTGTTATATGCAATATATAATCATTGAACCCTGTATCAAAAATGAATAATGTACTATATGTTGGCTAATTGAACTTAGTTAAAAAATGAATAATGTACTATATGTTGGCTAATTGAACTTAGTTTAAAAAAAGTGAATGAAGGCTATATTCAGCAATAAGTGGGACCACAAATTAGATTCTCTGCCTGATTACACGGGGGCGGAAGCAGCTCTAGAGCCAATGAAGCATTGTTGTCTTAACTCAAACTGACCTGCACCCTAAATTCACTGGCCTAACAGGACCACTGGCTTTGTCCTGCAAACTGTTGGCTCTGCCTGTCCTTGTCTCTGCTAAAGTGTTAATGGGCAACACAGCTTTGGTGTTTTCACCCTTCCTTCTGGTCAGATGGGGCTGGAAGCCACAGCAGATTGTAACTTATGTCCCATTCCCCCTTGCTTCTTTGGGAAAGAGAGGGGCTGCTGCATGCTACTGTCAGTTTCCCAAATGGGCTCCCTGTTCAGGAGGGCCTGGGAGCTACTCTCGGCCTTATTAGCATGAATTAATCTGCCTGACTGCATGTCATAACAAGCCCTCATGCTGGGTATTAGTTTTGCTGTGCAGGTGATCAGCTCTGCCTGTCCAGGTCTCAGCTTGAACACCACTGGGTAGCATAGCTTCCAGAAGTTGTTGCCAGCCTTTTGGTTCACATGAGATGAGAAGACTCTCTCCCTTCTCTAAGGGGCTGTGATTTAGCACCTTGCCTTGGCCTGGGAAAACTGGGCTTTAAGCCAGGCAAAACTCATCATGTGAGGATCCTCCAGATCTGCATCCCTCCAAATCTCCAGCTCAGAGTGCATCTCGACCTGGTACTGCAGGTAAGCAAATCTGCTGGTTGGGCATTGCAGGTATGAACTTGGTTTGCCAAGGTCCATGTGCTGTTTGTTTTAAGTCTTTCCCTCATTCTCCATCACAGTCAGATTCCCAGTGCTGAGCTCCACAGATTCCCCGGCAAGATCCTCGTGATGCAGGATCAATGTGGGACATTCCACAAAGTGACTCACATTCTGGAGGAGGTTGGCTGGCCCTTCTGGGTTATCTATTTCCACTGTAGGAACCAGAGCCTCACTTCTACCTGTGGTGCTGTGCTAGCCTGAGGGAGGGACAATGCAGTCAGTGTGTAGCCCCTTCTCTTACCCTTTAATGCAGTCTGTCCCAGTCTCTCGGGTGTACAGGGATGCTTCAGTTTCAACCCCACATTCTCGGATTCCCTCAGTGGTGTCTTGTTCTTGAATAGATGTTAGTTGTTCTTCTTTTGAGGGGGCACAGCATCAGGACTGACCTGTGCCCCTGTCTTGGTGATGTCACTCTCTTTATTCACTTCTTTCCCTCACCTCTTAGAATTATGCCTCATATGTATAAGGCTTCCATTAAATATTTGTTAAATAAATGAGTGAAAGGATATTTAAAAATACTTGGGCCATGGCAGTACTGATAAGAAGACTTCACTCATTTCATAGATGTTTTTATGTGTCCATTGTGTTCCAGAGGCATAGCACTTGCTCCAGCAAATGCTTAATCTTAGCTGGGTGGAGAGACAGACATCAACCAATTATGTAATTACAAACAGTTGTAAGTATTATGAAGGAACAGTCTAGGGTGAAGTGTGCCTGTCTAACGAAAATTTTTAACCTGATATGAAAGTTCATAAACCTTTGAGGATGCTGCATTTGGGTTAATATCTGAATGATTTGAGTTAATTGTGCAAAATCAGTGGCACTAAGGTGTGCAAAGGCACCATGATGGTGGCAGCCAGGCTCTTGTAGGTAAATGAGGGAGGACAGTGTGGATGAACTCTGGGGAGTACTTGGGATGGTAGGAGAGATGTGACTGAGATACTGACCTCAGAACTTGTACAGCGTTGAGTTATGCTCTGTGTTGATTGTTGACATCAGGAAACAAATTGAATCTAGAAGGAATAGTGTGAGCAAAGGGAGAAGACGAAAGAGTCAGTGACACAGTGCCCTTGTCCTGGGATATTACTGCACTATCCTGAAATACTAGCCTTTCCTAAATCTCTTCTCACACTTTTTTTTTAAATTTTAAAGATTTTTTTATTTATTTGACAGAGATCACAAGTAGGCAGCAGCAGGCAGAGAGAGAGGGGGAAGCAGGCTCCCCACTGAGCAGAGAGCCTGATGCGGGGCTTGATCCCAGGACCCCGAGATCATGACCTGAGCCAAAGGCAGAGGCTTTAACCCACTGAGCCACCCAGGCACTCCTCTTCTCACACTTTTAATGTAAAGGTGTGAAATGTTACACACACATAAATAAGGTATCTAGGAAACAGTTGTCAACAGTGACAGGACATACAGGTTGTTAAGAAAATAAAAAATTTGTCTGTCCAACTGGAGCAAAATGAATTGAAAACCCTGTGTAAAGTATAAATAATAGAGAATCGAGAATTATAAATACATTAATAATTAAAAATATTTATTGAATGCCTGCTTTGTATAAAGGAAATAGAAAGTCTAGTCCTACTTTCAAAAAACCAGCTGAGAATTAAAATTTATATATGTGAAAAGAATCAAAGCAAATATATGGCTGACACATAGTTTAAAAGAGAAGTGATGAGCAAGATCTGGGCTTGGTTAAAGAAATAGGACTCTGTAGGGGATCAGATTTTAATTAAATTTTGAAAACAGAAGTAGATGTATATTAATAAGTAAATTGAGAGAATGGGAAGGATGTTAATTAACAAAGGCACAAGGCCTAAGTCATAGAAGTAAGAATTAATAAAATTTGTGAAGTTAACATACAAACTGATTTTATGAAAAGACTGAGTTCAAGAGTATAAAAACAGTCTATAATTGAAAGCTACCTTGACAAAATAATTTTGGTGAAGTAGATATTGGACTCTAACATAAAAAGGGAAAAATAATTCAACATCTAGTTAATATTCTAGAGAAACTGCCTAATCATTCATGTGCAAGTATTTGGATGATTTTCAAGGGCAATGTAAGTTGATACCTCTTAAAAATATTGCCTTTAAATGATACTTTTTTCTATTTTCAAAGTATCTTACTTGTTTTATTGAATTGTTTCCTAACATTCTACATTTTCATTTTCAAATAATATTAAGGATAAGTAATACTTTTAAAGAATTTATTTATTTACTTATTTATTTATTTGGCTGATTAATTAAGGGAAAGGGAGCAAGCAGGGAGAGGAGCAGAGGGAGAGGGACAAGAAGACTCTGTTCTGAGCACAGAGCTCAGCATGGATCTTGATCCCATGACTTTGAAATCACAACCTGAGCTGAAATCAAGAGTCAAATGCCTAACCAACTGAGCCACCCAGGCACTCTAATCATAATTTTTGATAAAAAATTTTCAAAGACTATGTTAAAGACTTTGAAAATAGCAAAATACTGCTTTTCTTTCAGTTGAATTGATACAAACTTATGTTATTCACTAATATAATGTATATTATTTTGCCAAGTATCAATTTCCCATTTCATATAATGGTCATATATTTTCTTGTGTTCTAGGATTTCACTTTGTGTTAGAATTAGAATTTTAATTTTAATTCACACAAAGTGAGATCCTAGAACATGCAGTATCCCATTGATTTTACTTAAAATATTATTTTTATATTGTTATTAACATATTTCCACTTACTTTTTGTAAGATTTATTTGCTTATTTTAGAGGGAGAGAGCATGTATGGGGCCTAGGGAGAGAGAGGGAATCCTCAAGCAGACTCCCCTTTGAGTGCAGAGCCTGGCATAGGGATTGATCTCACAACCCTGGGATCATGACCTGAGCTGAAATCAAGTTGGACACTCAACCAGCTGAGCCACCCAGGCACTCCACTTCTACTTCTTTTTCACATAAATCATAAGATACTAAGGCTTACCATCTTATTAAGTCTCAGAAGTTAAGTCGTGCTTTAGGTTTTTAAGTAAAACATCAAAATTGTACTTGCATCTATAAAAATATTGTGTGACTTATCTTTTTTAAATGCTTCTAACTAATACGTTACTATACATGTAGTAGACAGTTAATCCTTGTGTGTTCAATCACTTACCATGCATCTACTTAAAATGTGGGATAATTATTCTGGTATTTTCTGGGAATGCATAAATAAAAAAATGCATGACCCAAACCAAATTGTTCATAGGCTACTTGCAAGAAGAATGTGTGAGGGCTGTATTATAACATTACCACAGTCAAAACAGAGTTTGTACAAAATACTCTAGAATTGTGAGGAAGACGTCACCAAGTCTGCCTGGTGAAGTCAGGGAGACTTCATCAAATAGGTGCATTTGAACTGCTGTATCAGAATTTGATACATCTGTATCAGAATTTATCTGAAGGTAAATGGAAGAAAGGACATTTCAGATAGATGGCTGCCTTATGCAGAGGCTCAGAGGTACTCACTATCAGTTGTGTGATCTGGTGCTATTACTGGCTAGGGGATTTCAGAGGGATAGAGGCTGACCACCAGTCCGGGTGCTAGATCAAGATGGGCCTCAGTTGCCCTTTCTGTCGAGCTAGAGTTTGGTCCACTGAAAAACACAGAGTGACAAGAAAGAGAGTTAGGACCCTATGCAGTAGGCTAGGTGGGAGATGATGAATACAGGGTAAAAGATAGAAGTTTGATGAGATGTTAGAGGCTTCTAAGAGGTCAACTCTGTACAGTTCTAGTAAATGATTAGATATGGAGGTGAGTGAAGAGGAAGGGGAGTGAAGGATGATTCTCAGGTCTGTCTTGGCTGAGTATTTAAGGGAACTCTGGGGCTGGAGCAGCTTTTTGGAGGAGATAATGAATTCTGTGTTAGTTATGGTTAATGTGAGGTAACCAGGAGAGATAACAGGGTAAGATATCCAGAGGGTAGATGGATATCAGGTCTAGCTTCCATTTGGAAGCCATCACTTGGAACAGATTGTATATTAGATGAGCCTCAGAAAATGAAGTGTCTATGATCAGTACAGGGGAGAAGAGAAGACATTCTGGCCTGCCTGGTGACCTGTTCTTAGAATAATGAAGAGACAGATATTATTAAATTCAGTGTGTGCTGGAGTAATGTGTAATAAGGATGGATCATGGAACTGAGGGTGAAACCAAATTATGGAGGGAAGCAATAGAATAATTAAGAGCTGATGTGCCTTTTAATTGAAAGGTCTTTTAGGAAAGGGGAACGATGTCACATGATGAAAAAGCTGTTGCTGTTTAAGTACCACTAATCGGGTAGAGGTTGAATGAGGAGACATTATTACAGTCAAACCCACGTGAGTGTTGGTTGCTGTGGTTAGAAGAGATTGGGGGGTGGAATATAATAGCCATGATACAGGAGACTAAAAATGAGTGAAATGGAAATTTATGTTCGGATGATTGATAGTTGTACCAATGATTTGCTTACACTTAACAAATGTTTTTTGTTGTTACCGTGTTGCTTTTTATCTTTCTTCTGCTTAGCTATGTTTCCCAAGAAAATATTCCTCTGTGACCCTTGTTTCAGTCCATTTGGTCTTTTCCTTCTGTTCTGCTCAACTCTCATCTTTTTCTCTTTGTTTTTGCTGACCTGCTGAGTAGGCAGACAGCTCTGAAGGCAAGTTGTGTTGCTTCATGAGTGGAGGGAAGAAAAACATGTTCTGCACTTATGATCTGCTTTCTTGGCAGGCAGAGAGAAGCAGGCTTTTAAATTGTAGTGAAAACAACCACCTTAACTTCAAGGTAGCCTTTCTGATGTTACTGTGACTTTAAAACCAAAGACAGCAAAAAAGCAAAAACAAACAGAAAAGAAACCTAAGTGAAAGCAAAGGAACTGCAGGTTGCATTTATCTCTTTCTCTCATTGATAAAGACAACGATCTGTACGCTTTGACTGACATGCATTCTGGCCATCAAAGTTACTTACTGGTTTGTTTGTATGTTTGCTTGTCTGTCTTGTAAATGGGAAAATATTGAAGGACTATGAATAAGATGGTGGTTGCCAAGCACTTACCTTCGCTTGTAGATACAGCAGATTTCAAGTTGGGTCTGTCAGGGTGTTTGTCTTCACATTTAGCAACTGTGGTGCTGTCTTGGACTGACACCATTCTATTTATTCTCATAACTATTTTATAGATTTAAAAAAATATATAAAAAACTATTAAAAGTAATCCTCCATGGAAGAGTTCTTGACAGGTTAAACCCATGTCTTCTTAGGAACTGTCCTTGCCATATGTTGGGTGGAATTAAGTACTCTCAAATTTTAATGTTGTAGTCTTAATCCCCGATCCCTCAGAATATATGGTATTTGCAAATACAGTCTTTAAAGAGGTGATTAAATTAAAATAAAGCCACAAAGGTGGGACCCTACTCCACTATGACTGGTGTCCTTACAAGAAGAGGAAGAGACACCAGAGTTTCAAACGTAAAGGAAGGGCCATCTGAGGACACAGGGAGAAGGCAGCCATTGACAAACAAAGGAAAGGGGCCTCAGGACAAGCCAGATCTGTCCACATCTTTCACTTGGACCTCTAGCCCCCAGAACTGTAAGAAATACATTACTGGGGGCACCTGGGTGGCTCAGTGGGTTAAGCCTCTGCTTTTGGCTCAGGTCATGATCTCAGGGTCCTGGGATCAAGTCCCACATCGGGCTCTCTGTTCAGCAGGGAGCCTGCTTCCTCTTCTCTCTGCCTAATTGTGATAAATAAATAAATAAATAAATAAATAAATACATTACTGTTATTTAAGCCACCCAGTCTATTGTATTTTGTTATGGCAGTTGTAACAAATTAATACACCATACTTTCTAGTTACTAAGTTTGTATTTTCCCTGAGTGAATTTCTGGTAGCATATAACTTATCTCTGCTGTGCTTGAAAGTACCAGGCGTCCTGATGATTCAGTGAATCTCTTACTCTGACTTGCTTTTATACTTGTAATATTATACCAAGGCTAAGTGCTTTCTGTTCTCATTTTCTTGTTAGTGTGATATGTTTCACTTAGTTGCATTTTTCATTTTTCTAGACATCTTGAGTACATTTGCTAAAGCTGAAATGAGAATCTCAATAAATTAATAAATAATGATTTAGTGACATCTGCTGTATGCTTGAACTTTTATTATCGGTCTTTAAGAATGAAATTTTGCAGTAGAGAGTAATACATCAGGGAATTTTATAGATCTTATTAAATACAATTTTTAAAAATCTATATCAGAAAGCAGGTTCTCTGATCACCGTGAAGATAACATAGTGATGTAGTCAAGAGTCTGTGACCTGGAGTTAGCACACTGTGTTTGAAATCCTGGCTCAGCCTCTTGGAAGCTGGGTAGCATTGAGCAAGATAATTAATTAAATTAAAGTCTCATTTCTTCATCCATAGGATAGTGATACAGTAGTAGTGCCCAAATTACAGGACTCTGATTAATGCTGAGTAAGCTAGTTAATAAAGCAAGCCCCTGGTTCATGGTAAATACTCCCAACATCTGCACCATTAATAATAATAGTAATAATAATAGTTATTATTATTATTTTCTGAATCTTACTGTTTACTAATCTGAAAAATGACTTTGTATTAATAGTGTTCATATTAGAACCTTATTTAGATACTAATTTCATTTAGGGTTTCTCACCCTTGACTCTATTGACATTTTGGGTTGGAATATTTTACTTATTTATGTATTTATTTATTTATATCTTATTTATTTGTTTTTGACACAGTAGGAGAGAGCATGAGCAGGGGGGACTGCTGAACAGGAAGCTCGATGTAGGGCTCCATCCCAGGACCCTGGGGTCATGACCTGAGCAGAAGGTAGCCCTTTAACCTGGGCTGGATAATTCTTTGGCGTGTGAACTATCCTGTGTGTGCAATATGTTTAGTGGCATGGAGGAAATTGGAGGGGGAGATGAACCATGAGAGACTGGGGACTTTGAGAAACAAGCTGAGGGTTTTGGAGGGGAGGAGGATGGGGGATTTGGGTGAGCCTGGTGGTGGGTATTAAGGAGGGCACATATTGCATGGAGTACTGTGTGTGGTGCACAAACAATGAATCTTGGAACACTGAAAAAAATTAAATTAAAAAAATTTAAAAAATATAATTAAAACATCAGTTGAAATGTAACACAATTTATTATGGCATAAGGCAGAAACATCTTGCTATGTCTTTTTTCTTTTTTTTTTTGGTATATCTTTTTTCTAAAATAATGTGTATATAATGGAAACAATATACTTGCCTTAAAAAATTGATCACATACATTTTCATGAAGATTTGTATTTGGATGAAACAAGTTACACCTACATTTGATCAGAACTAACTCAAATATCATCAGTAATGGAAGCAATTACTGCCTGATACTTTTCCTGTACTATAGAGCACTTTGACTAAAGTAGCATTGGGGGCAGGAGAGAAAAATTTAAGTATTCATCAAAGAGTACTGCTGTATTTTATTGTTAAATGTTTAGAAAGATGAAGTGTTGGGGGAATTTTTAAAAGTACCATAGAGGCACTGTTTTGCTAGACAAATAAATACATGGCACTCAAATGTATACCATCCTTCTAAATTACAGTATGAGTGGAAATTATTGTGGCTCCAAAACCCAATAGAAAGTTAAAAAAAAAAGTTCAGTGTATATGTGGGTATCCCAAAGTATAATGATAGATCAAATCTTGTGTCTGGCATCTGTTTAGGATCAGTCAAAATGATTAGCACCTGTCAGTTACTGTCCATTAATCCTTTGCTGCTTAAAAATTGAGGTGTACCATTACGATACACTAGTTTGTAAAATAGGGGTGTGTGTGTGTGTGTGCATGTGTGTGTACACATAATGTACACACACACACACACACACACATATCAAATCATGCCACAGTGTAAAAGTCAAGAGCTATAGTACCAAATGGATCCAGAATTCAAGGTTTACCAAATATAATGGGAGAAGATTATCTTCCTTTTTTTTTTTTT
>RCUC01085499.1:0-11189 GCA_003697995.1 Taxidea taxus jeffersonii
AGGCAGAGAGGCTGCAGGGACGGCGGCGGTCGGGCTCCCAGCGCACACAAACTTCAGAGAAACTGTCCAGACGCTTCACGAGGAGTTCCTCCGTCGGCCAAATAAGGGTTCTACTTGCTGAAAGCCTTGGAGGAATTTATGTATTAACTTGTGAAAGGATTTACATGGTCAACATGTGATGCGTGTGGCGCCTCACTGTCCCGCTGGAGCCGGTCATCTAATATTTTATCCGATGCCTTGTAGTGAGGTGGGGCTAACACGGCGGAGTGTCCAGGGTGGCCCTTTCTAGACGGTCACAATGGCAGGTAGAAGTTGTTTTAGCATCCTTTCTGTGTATAATTCTGCTGAACAGATTTCAGTGGGGAAGGTCTGATGTTTAAAAATGAAGCCTCTTCTTTCTTCTCATGTGACACACTCCAGAGATAGTGAGAGACCAGGTGTCTAGTAAACACACTGTTATGTTTCAATAAAGCAAAAACCTCGCATATGGTGATTTCTGACCTTTCAAAAGCTCTGTGTGTGTTACTATGTAGCATTGCCCTTAGTGATACAGGAAAATGATACCTCTTAGTGGCGCTAGTGATGACACCCCGAGGGCCAGGAAAAGAATGCGTTTGTCCACGGAACACAATCATGGGTACAACAGTTTATTAGTTACTGACACTGAGGCGGCTGCTCACCGGGGGCCTGCCTCATGCTCAGCTTCATCCAAGGAGCAGCCAACACAGCGGAGGTCTCTGCCTTCAGGGAACTTATATTTTAGTGGGAAACAGAAGTCAAAACCCAAAATAAATGTGCAAATAAAGGTTGAGGGCACCACGTATTAAATTAAAATAAGGTGGAGACATTTCTGAAATTGATGATTTTAACAATCACATGTGGAATTTCCCAGAACATGAATTAGGTGTATGCACGGCTATACTAATCTCCCACCCCAAGGAAGAGCCGAGCATGAGGAAGCAGAGAAAATGTCTTTTCTTTTGAGGACATCACAGCGGAAACCCTATAGGCTATTGAAATACTAATGTGGCCAATATTTACTGAGTATGTGTTCCATGGCAAGGTCTGTTTTATGTAATTTATGCATATTAAGTCATTCATCATCCCCACTTTACAGCTGAGGAAACTGAGGTCCAGAGGCTGGAGAACTTGTCCGAGATCACTCAGGTAGCAAATGGCAGCCCTACCCTCACATGCGGCACGTGAGGTCAGAGCCCACAGTCCCATAAGCGCAGAAAATACCTGGAGGGACGATCCTGTTTCTGGCTTAAGAAGACATGAATAGGGACGCCTGGGTGGCTCAGTCAGCTAAGTGTCTACCCGGAGCTCAGGTCACGAGCCCAGGGCTCTGGGACTGAGTCCCGCGTCGGGCTCCCTGCTCAGCGGGGAGTCTGCTTCTCCCTCTTCTCCCTACTCACGTCCTCTCTCACCAGCTCTGTCTCTCTCTCAAATCAATGAATACAATTAAATTAAAAAGTTGTGCTTTCTTAATTAAGAAAAAAAAAATAAGAAGTCATAAATGAGAAACCCGAAGAGTCATTTCACTTTGAGAGACCTGCAGGCCTGCCTCAGACGGAAACCATCGGAGCGTGCGAGTCCTTGTCACCGTGCTGAGGAGGTGACTGCTGAATCAGGAAACGAGGTAAGGAGGCGTGTGCGGTTCGCCTCAGGTACCTGCCTGGCAGGGCGCGCTGCTTCTGGAAACGCATCCTGCCATCCCGCGCTCTGCCCCCGCGCCTGTGAGTGGCTGTCCGGGTGACAACGGTTCGCTAGCTCGGCTGACCAGAAGCCTGGTCCTGTGCCACCTCTCAGACATTCAGGACGCTCTGTGCCCTTTCACCAGGCACAACAGCGGGGCCTGCCTGGGACCTGCCTCCCGACATTTTCAGGGAAAGCCCCCGGCTTCGGACCTCGGTCCTCTGTTCTGCCCCACATCCAGCTGCACACAGTCCCTAAAAATGCACCCGGGTCCTTGTGTTTCTGTGCCTTTGAATGCACACTTTCTTCTGCTTTGAAACTTATTCCCATTTTGTCTCATCTGGCCACCTTCAGGGTACCCCCAAACACCGACTTTTAGGTATAATTTCCCCCAGGAAGGCTTCCCTGCCCCTGTCAGTCTTCACCGACTGTCCCCTTTGCGATCTTCAGAGGTTTCTATGCATTTCCCCCTCCTTCTGCTTAATCATATTTTGGTGCAAATATGTGTCTACATGAGTCACCTTACCAGAATCACGGCCGATCATGGTGGGCGATTTCAGGGCAGAGCGGTCCTCTCGGAGCTCACCGTGGCTGACCCGGGGGGTGAGCTGCCTTATCTACCGAACTTTTAGCAGAGCACAGGCTACTCCAGCAAGAACAATCAAGTGTCGGGATGGATTTTTATGCTTGAAATTCATTCTGCTTGGGAGGTTTGTTGCCTCTCACTTCTCCAAATGTCCCAAGACTGGGCCTTTGAACACCCTCAGAGTCAGCTTTTGCTTCTTCGGCCGGGATCCGTGTGCAGACCAGCCGGACCCACTCTTTGGGGGTGAGCACGACTCCTGCTGCCGGTGGAACCCAAGCGGGTGGGATGTCGTCCAAACTCCTCAGTCCTCTGGGACCTCACTGTCCACACACCATCATCCCCAAATGGGTGGAGATCAGTCCTCTTCCCGCGGGATCCCCCAGGGGACAGAGTGAGCTTCCCGGGCTCCTGCCCCGTGTTCCTCTGCTACGGCGCTCACCCCGCTCTGCCCTGCCTCTCCGGCCAGCGTCCTCTCTCCCCGTGCTGCCGCTCCTCACTCAGACCCATCCCCCGTCCCTTCCCTCTCGAGAGTGCTTTTAATATAAAGAACGTGACTCTTAGGCCAATAGGAAGGATTTTTAAAAGTTGCTTATACACCTAAAGCTGGAATCCATATTGCATGGCAGTAAAAACGGATTGGATGGAGCATGTCGTGCCGCTGAGTGTCTCCTAATCCCCAGCAGACGCCATCGTCTGCCTCGCACGCTTCCTCACTAGACCTCCCCATCCTCACAGAGCCCTCGTGTGGGACTCCGCTGTCCTGAGAGCCCTGCTCCTTTCCCAGGAGTCAGAGCTGGGCGATCAAGAGCGGGAGCCCCGGAGTCAGAGAAGCAGGGCTGAGATCCACGCCTGCCCACTCCGGATCCCCTCCCCGCGCCTGGACTCCTGGACTTCCACCGAAAGTCAAGCAGAGACGAGCCCCTCGCTAACTCCCAGGGTCATTGTGTATGAATTGCATAGAGCCTCAGCATTTAGAATGATCTTGATAAGCTCTTAATACACATCAGCAACTTTCCCTCCAGAAGGTGATGCAACGGTCCTGACGGCGTCTCCCAGTACACCTGTCAGCTGATAGCACTTTGTCCTACCTCGCTCTGATTAGGGACGAGCTGAGTAGGTTTTCATACACTTACCGACTATTCGTGCTTCTTTTTTTCTTTTTCTTTTTGGCAAATTGGCTAGCCATGCTACTTGTCCATTTCTCTAACAGCATTTTTTTGTGTTTTAAGAGCTCTTTATTAAAAACACGTTTTTTTCCCTCTCTCTGAACTCTTGTGACAAGTAATTTCCCCACATTCCTTATTTGTTTATGTTATTTCTATTAAAATATTTTTATTTTGGGGCGCCTGCGTGGCTCAGTGGGTTAAGCCTCTGCCTTCAGCTCAGGTTATGATCCCAGGGTCCTGGGATCGAGCCCTGCATCGGGCTTTCTGCTCAGCAGGGAGCCTGCTTTCCCCTCTCTCCCTCCCTGCCTCTCTGCCTACTTATAATCTCTGTCTGTCAAATACATAAATTTAAAAAAATCTTTAAAATATTTTATTTTGACTTTAGTCTTTGAAATCTATATATCATTCCCATCTCCTCGGTGACTTCACCCATTATTATATGGTGACGGACCTATCCTCTCCCCAGCGTCATTCTTAATGACACCTCCACAGATGGCTCACCTTACATTGAAAGAAGCTAGAAGAACTTTAAAAGAGAACAGAGTTATTGAGAAAGCTTTTTTAGAGACCCATCTTGATTTAATTGTTTATCACTCTGAGACCTTTTATTACCAAATTCAATGGCAACAACTGTAAAGATGATTAGGTCAGAATAAAGATGTTCTGAGTTACTGTGTAAAGCTTTTAGACACTGCGTTTTCAATATAAAATACAGATGAAGGTTTTGCAACAGAAATAGTGCCAACACGCATTTCTATGTATGATCCATTTAGACTGAAGCCACAGTAGTAGTCGTAGATTCTGGCTTTCTTAGAGTTTATCAATATTGTGCAGCTGTTGTGTCTCTTAAAGAAAACGCCAAGAAGAAATAATGAGGTTGTGTGGAACTCCGAGAAGTAAAAACTTTCAAAGCAAAATCACAAAGCTAAGGGAAAGAAGGAAAAAAAAAAAGCCAAAGCTAGTCAGTCTCACTGCTTATTTACATAACATTACCCTAAATGCTTTGCATTAGAATTTTCCTTTGAACAATTGCCCTCTTTGGAATATGCCAAGAACCCAGCCTGTTTCTTTCAGGAGCTGGCAGCGCACCGATAATTTCGAGGCACAAAGTTCGCAGCTGCAGCCCCTGCTTCACTCTGGGCTTGAACTAAAGACGCCTTTGATTGACATGAATGTGGTGCCAAGTGAGGAGACCCCACTAATACAGAGAGGAAAAAAAACCAGACAAGTCTTATTCATTCTTGAATAAACATACCATTCGATTCATGTAAAGGGAAGTTAATTTCAGAAAGGTTTACTTCTGTTTTCTTGAGATAACAAGATGTGAAGCATTTGCTCCAACTCAGACTGTTGATAAATTTCTTCAGATGGTATCATCATTGGTGTGTATTTTATACGTGTAACAGAATGTTATTTTGGTAACTTGTTAAAGTCATTCTTGCTGTACCTTCCTTGCACACGAATGGCATCTTACCTGTCTTTCTGGGCTGTGAGAAACATTCCTTAAGAAGTTTAGAAAATTTAACATCTGTTTAGTTTGGCTCAATCTTTCCTTGTTTAGGATAATGGGATATTCCCTGCCCTGGGAAGAATGATTCCTCCAACCTCTTTGGAATTAGAACATGTGCAAAGATGTTGCTTCACATGTGCATATTAATCTAATTGTATATTAATATGCAAGTTAAGACTTTCTCTGGGACCACCATGTGAATAGCCAGACACTGTCAGGTCAGAATAGAGGATGTTTTAAATCTACAGACATCAGGTGGCTGCATGAAGTATCCAGCATCTTTACTATCACTGCCCAAAGGAAAATTCAAAGAACCTTCGATGTTACAATATTTGAAAGTGCCTTATAAGACTTTGAGATAAAAGCAAAAATCATTAAAATACACGCTTATCTCTAAAATTCTAAGCAAATAGTTGGTTTCATTTTGATTGAAAAATTACTGAGTAAACAAGTTGATCAACAGGAAATGTAATGGGAAGTTCAGTGTATTAACACCAGGGAGAACTGACTGCATGTGTAAAAAGGGAAACTGAGGGCAGATGGGAGGCAATATGACATTAACAACTAGTAAGTTAGGGGACCGAATCCCACTGAGGGGCATCTTCCTTTCCTCTTCTTCGGTTTTCTTTTCCCTTCATGTTGAACGGAATCATGAAATCTAACAGCGGCTTTTGGGTTGAAGAGATAGCCCCTGCTCCCCTTGCCCAAACGTACTAGACAATTCTTTTTGTGGCTTTGTAATAGAATGGAACTTTATTTCCATTAGGTGGATGCTCTTCTCTGGATTACAGTTCTTCCCTTGATAACTGTGAAAGCAAGAGTCACATGGCAGGGCAGGCTTGGGGCCGTGGCAGTGCTTTCCACCTGTGGAGCACTGTCTGCTCCATGCCCACGCCCTTCCCCGTGGCTGGCCCAGTTCTTCCTCATGGCGGACATTGACCACCCAGTGTCCCTTCCTCAGGATGGCGTTCTCTGGCTGGTAGTTTAGATCACACAGGTGTCTCAGGTAGTTCACCATCTATGCCATGACACTTGTGAAAGTAAAGGGAGCGTTACTAGTAACTAAGGTGAGACAATGGGTATAGACCACGATAGTTCACGTTCATCTGGGATGTGCGTTCCTTTAAAATTAAGGATCCAGGATCCATGTGATTAGTCTGCCTGGGCTTCCATAGTAAAGCACCCAGGCTGTATGGCTTAAACCACAGACTTTTATCCCTTCAGTTTGGAGCCTGGAAGTCTAAGGTCAAAGAGTCCAGAGGGTTGTTTTCTGCTGAGACCTCCCTACCTGGCATGTAGATGCCACCTTCTTACTGCGCCCTCACATGTCTTCCCTTTGTGGCTCTCTGTCTCCTAATCTCTTTTTATAAGAACACCACCATATTGGGTTTGGGTCCATCCTAACAACTTCATTTAACCTTAGTTAAACCTCTTTAAAGACCTGTCTCCCAATATGGTCATTTCTTGAGGTACTGAGGGTCAAGACTTCAATGTATGAATTTGGGGGGATGCACTTCACACCATGATGGTCTCTCAGAACATACCGTTTTCTTCAGAGAGCTTATCTCAAGTGAGACAGTAGCTGTGTGTTATTCAGTATCTGTCTCCTCCATTTACAGAAGAGAGTCCAAACCCATTTCCTCCATGCTTACACACTGCTTGGTGCAGAGTTGGCACCAAATAAAAATTCGTTAAATAAATGAGCAGAAAGCAAACTCTGATACACGCATCACAAAAGTCTTTTGCCATGGTATATTTCACCCACGTTTGGAAAAAGACAGTGAAGAAAAGACATAGCAGCATTTCAGGTAAGAAGGGGAAGTTGTAGGAAGCAGACAAGACTATCAGTTCTGGAAGAAAGTTAATTGGATTTTCTTGGAGGGAAGGATAAAGGTAAGGAGAGAGTCATGGTTTATCATGTAAACATTCAGGAGAGCAGAAATCAAAACCAAATAACTGTGCCAAAAGTAGACCAGGGATTCTGAAGGTGCAACTTTGTCACCACATCTGGCCCCGTGAGGTCTGGAGCACTGAGTGGATCTACCTGTTCCCATAGCCGCTTTGACAAAGTCCCACCTGTGGACCTCAGCCCTGGGGCCAGCTGAGACCACAGGGAAGACGCAGAGTGCTCGGACCACACACACGCACACCACTGCATACCCAATTTCATCATGCCTGATGCTTAGTAATAAATCCAGAAGCAGCATAGCCTGTACTTGGTTAAGCATTTTTTAAAATTAAATATACATGGAATGCTCATATAATAAAGGTTAAAAGTGCAGTTAAGCAAAGAGAATAAAATTTACTCCTAATCCTTTCATCTAAAGGGAACCACAGAAAGAGTTGGGTTTTTTCTTTTGAATATACAATGTTTTATATTAATACATATGAACCATCTTTTTCAATGACTGTAATCTTCTACAAAGTGAATGTTTCATACCTAACTTAGCTAATTCCCTACTGATAACCACCGTGCGTATGCGTGTGCGAGTGTGAGCATGCCCACACGCTGTGGCTTTCTCATGTTGCACCATGCTCAACACCTTTGTTCAAACCTTCGATTCTCCAGTATCCTCCTCTTCCCTTACTGCTCACAGAACCATGAGTGTCAGCTTGGGACCTTGTGTCACCTTGCTGATGTATCTTTCATCTGGACAGAAGTATTCTTTTTTTTTTTTCATTATTTTTCCCTTCTTGGCATTTTTTTATTAATTTCTTATTTTGTTATAAACATATAATGTAACCCCATCACCCTCTCCCGACACCCCTCCCCCCGGCCCCCCTCAGTTTGTTTTATGACATTAAGAGTCTCTTTGGTTTGTCTCCCTCCTGATCCCATCTTGTTTCATTTATTCTTTTCCTACCCCCCTAACCACCACCCCCGTTGCATCTCCACTTCCTCATATCAGGGAGATCATGTGATAGTTGTCTTTCTCCAATTGGCTTATTTTGCTAAGCATGATACCCTCTAGTTCCATCCATGTCATCGCAAATGGCAAGATTTTATTTCTTTTGATGGCTGCATAGTATTCCATTGTGTATATATACCACATCTTCTTTATCCATTCGTCTGTTGATGGACATCTAGGTTCTTTCCATAACTGGGCTATTGTGGACATTGCTGCTATAAACATACGGGTGCACGTGCCCCATTGGATCACTATGTTTGTATCTTTAGGGTAAATGCCCAGTAGTCCAATTGCTGGGTCGTAGGGTAGCTATATTTTCAACTTCTTGAGGAACCTCCATGCTGTTTTCCAGAGTGGTTGCACCAGCTTGCATTCCCACCAACAGTGTAGGAGGGTTCCCCTTTCTTCGCATCCTCGCCAGCATCTGTCATTTCCTGACTTGTTCATTTTAGCCATTCTGACTGGTGTGAGGTGGTATCTCATTGTGGTTTTGATTTGTATTTCCCTGATGCCCAGAGATGTGGAGCACTTTTTCATGTGTCTGTTGGCCATCTGGATGTCTTCTTTGCAGAAATGTCTGTTCATGTCCTCTGCCCATTTCTTGATTGGATTATTTGTTCTTTGGGTGTTGAGTTTGATAAGTTCTATAGATTTTGGATACTAGTCTTTTATCTGATATGTCATTTGCAAATATCTTCTCCCATTCTGTCAGTTGTTTTTTTGGTTTTGTTGACTGTTTCCTTTGCTGTGCAAAAGCTTTTGATCTTGATGAAGTCCCAATAGTTCATTTTTGCCCTTGCTTCCCTTGCCTTTGGCGTTGTTCCTAGGAAAAAGTTGCTGTGGCTGAGGTTGAAGAGGTTGTTGTCTGTGTTTTCCTCAAGGATTTTGAGGGATTCCTTTCTCACATTGAGGTCCTTCATCCATTTTGAATCTATTTTCGTGTGTGGTGTAAGGAAATGGTCCAATTTCATTTTTCTGCATGTGGCTGTCCAATTTTCCCAACACCATTTGTTGAAGAGGCTGTCTTTTTTCCATTGGACATTCTTTCCTGCTTTGTCGAAGATTAGTTGACCATAGAGTTGAGGGTCTATTTCTGGGCTCTCTATTCTGTTCCATTGATCTGTGTGTCTATTTTTGTGCCAGTACCATACTGTCTTGATGATGACAGCTTTGTAATAGAGCTTGAAGTCTGGAATTGTGATGCCACCAGCTTTGGCTTTCTTTTTCAATTCCTTTGGCTATTCGAGGTCTTTTCTGGTTCCATATAAATTTTAGGATTATTTGTTCCATTTCTTTGAAAAAATTGGATGGGATTTTGACAGGCATTGCATTAAATGTGTATATTGCTTCAAGTAGCATAGACATTTTCACAATATTTGTTCTTCCAATCCATGAGCATGGGACATTTTTCCATGTCTCTGTGTCTTCCTCAATTTCTTTCATGAGCATTTTATGGTTTTCTGATTATAGATTCTTTGCCTCTTTGGTTAGGTTCATTCCTAGGTATCTTATGGCTTTGGGTGCAGTTGTAAATGGGATGACTCCTTAATTTCTCTTTCTTCTGTCTTGTTGTTGGTGTAAAGAAATGCAACTGATTTCCTTGCATTGATTTTATATCCTGACACTTTACTGAATTCCTGTACAAGCCCTAGCAGATTTGGAGTGGAGCCTTTTGGGTTTTCCACATATGGTATCATATCATTTGCAAAGAGTGATAGTTTGACTTCTTCTTTGCTGATTTGTATGCCTTTAATTTCTTTTTGTTTTCTGATTGCTGAGGCTAGGATTTCTAGTACTGTGTTGAATAGCAGTGGTGATAATGTACATCCCTGCTGTGTTCCTGACCCTAGTGGAAAAGCTCTCTGTTTTTCCCCATTGAGAATGATATTCACTGTGGGTTTTTCCATAGATGGCTTTGATGATATTGAGGTATGTGACCTCTATCCCTACAGTTTGAAGAGTTTTGATCAAGAAAGGATGCTGTACTTTTTCAAATGCTTTTTCAGCATCTATTGAGAGTATCATATGGTTCTTGTTCTTTCTTTTATTAATCTATTGTATCACATTGATTGATTTGCAGATGTTGAATCAACCTTGCTGCCCTGGAATAAATCCCACTTGGTCGTGGTGAATAATCCTTTTAATGTACTGTTGGATCCTATTGGCTAGTATTTTGGTGGGAATTTTTGCATCTGTGTTCATCAAGGATATTGGTCTGTAATTCTCTTTTCTGATGGGATCCTTGTCTGGTTTTGGGATCAAGGTGATGCTGGCCTCATAAAATGAGTTTGGACATTTTCCTTCCATTTCTATTTTTTGAAACAGTTTCAGGAGAATAGGAATTAATTCTTCTTTAAATGTTTGGTAGAATTCCCCTGGGCTTTTGTTTGCTTGGATATTTTTGATGACGATTTCAATCTCCTTGCTGGTTATGGGCTTATTCAGGTTTTCTATTTCTTCCTGGTTCAGTTTTGGCAGTTTATATGCCTCTAGGAAAGCATCCGTTTCTTCTAGATTGTCAAATTTATTGGCATAGAGTTGCTCATAATATGTTTTTATAATTGTTTGTATTTCTTTGGTGTTGGTTGTGATCTTTCTTCTTTCATTCATGATTTCATTTATTTGGGTCCTTTCTCTTTTCTTTTTGATAAGTCTGGCCAGGGATTTATCAATGTTATTAATTCTTTCAAAGAACCAGCTCCTAGTTTCGTTGATTTGTTCTATTGGTTTTTTGTTTGTTTGTTTGTTTGTTTCTATTTCATTGATTTCTGCTTTGATCTTTACTATTTCTCTTCTCCTGCTGGGTTTGGGCTTTCTTTGTTGTTCTTTCTCGAGCTCCTTTAGGTGTAGGGTTAGGTTGTGTATTTGAGACCTTTCTTGTTTCTTGAGAAAAGCTTGTATCGCTCTATATTTTCCTCTCAGGACTGCCTTTGCTGTGTCCCACAGATTTTGAACCGTTGTGTTTTCATTATCACTTGTTTCCATGATTTTTTTCCAATTCTTCTTTAATTTCCTGGTTGACCCATTCATTCTTTAGAAGGATGCTGTTGAGTCTCCATATATTTGGGTTCTTTCCAAATTTCCTCTTGTGATTGAGTTCTAGCTTCAGAGCATTGTGGTCTGAAAATATGCAGGGAATGATCCCAATCTTTTGAAACTGGTTGAGACCTGATTTATGACCCAGGATGTGATCTATTCTGGAGAATGTTCCATGGGCACTAGAGAAGAATGTGCATTCTGTTGCTTTGGGATGGAATGTTCTGAATATATCTGTGATGTTCATCTGCGCCAGTGTGTCATTTAAGACCTTTATTTCCTTG